>JAPYZE010004274.1:0-18213 GCA_030522805.1 Leptomastidea abnormis
TACAATACACTCACCTAACCTGATGCACTCGTCGTCGCCGCTGCTCATTTTGACAATTCCTGGATGTCACCACCGCTTGTATAAATTATTATATTTTGTTTAGGTGACGGTCAATCAAATGGACAACGCCCGTCGTGAAGTAGCCACCGCTGCTCCAGCCAGACCTTTCACACTATTCACTTTCATATAAATATAGGTAGTCCCATACATAACATTACACACTACATAATATCAATAAGCGAGAGTATAGTGGCGAGGCCCGGCTACACTTCATCTGACAAAAAACACAATTGTTTTTCTGTTTTTATTGCAGCGTTGGGGATATAATGTAGCAATACGACCCGGAACATTGGAACGCCGACTCTTACTTATTCGAAGACTTATTATTTTTTTTACTTGCAACTTTTTGATCTACGCGAAGCTTTTAGACTCCCGGCCGGGTAAAAAGTACTTGCATTACAACCACTAATACATAGTATATTATAATCTATATATAGAGACTCCGGTCACTCCGGTAGTCTCGCCTCTCGCGCATGCAGGAAACGCCTCACAACCTCTCTGATGGCCTTACACACACTGGCCTGAATGTGGACCGGCGACACAGTGACAGGCAGATCGTTAACAACAAAATAAGCTTGAATAGAATTTAATTTAAAAATAATTTTTTTTTTTTTTTTTAATGCATGATAATTTTAAAAATGTGCAGAAACGTGTGATAATAACTTTATTAAGAATAAATGCATCAAATTCAAAATAAAATATACAATTTTAGTTTTATTTTGTTTTTTTTTTTTACTTATAGTTATTATATTTTTTTTTTTTTTTTTGTAATTTATCAACAAAAAAGCGAATGAATTTCAAGCAATCATGATAAATAAATGTAAAAAAGTAAATTAAATTATGGAATAATTAATCTATTACCTCCTCTATCAAACATTCTATCTCATTTTATGAAACAGATTTAAAAAAACATTGAATCTTATTGAAAAACTATAAACTCATATAAATATCCTGTGCCCTGTGCCTCTCCTACAGTTGATAATGTGTATCACTATTTGCTTATTATTAAAAAAATTCCAATTGTTTTTTTTAAATTTATAAAAAAAAATGATCTCTTTTCATAATTTTAAAAAGTAAAATATTTTATACAAATATTATTTGTTTAAATATGTAAGAAGTTGGGTGGGTCTGGAAAATAATAATAATCATTACATACACGACAAATAAGGAATTGAATCTTGAAATTCGAGATTCGATTGGTGTGACAAAGATGGTTTTTTGACGTCGCAATACCCAACTTAACAACCTCGTGACACTAAATAGTTAACCATACTTATAGTTTTCTACTTATTTGTATTCTGTATTTATCAGATATCTGTATTTATTGACAAGCCGCTTAAAAATTTAAATAGTAGGTATACTTTTTATTTTAATAACATCTTTTTTGTTAAAAATCAGCTTTTTTCTGCAATAGGTATATTAAAGCCGCACCAATAAAACAACAGACTACCATAGCTCTATCTCTATCCAATTCTTGCCGAAGCCGGAGCACGCATTGGCTTTAGTTTACTCGAAGTAAAATCCGCGGATAAGTGATATTGATACTAATAATTTTTATTGAATAAGCCTCTAACGACGTTTACAAAATGGTAAGAGTTTAAGTAGCTTTATATTAATAATAAAACTTAATTATTGAACAAATAAACAAATGTTTTACGAAAAATAATGAGATATGACGTAGCGCACGTGTTTTTATTGCACTTGCATGCAAAACACTTGTAATTTACAATCAAAAATAAACAAGTCAAAAATGTGAAATTTAATATATACTAAAATGAAATATACTCAAAACTTGATTGTAACATAGTTTTGATTTCATGTTGACACTAAAAAAATTTGCACACTTTTTATTGGTTATATACAACCAGTTCAATTCTAGTTTACTCTCATCATTTAGTATTAGTATATTTTTATATTATAATTATAATATTGAGCACATAATAAGAAAATTTATGTTTATATTTTTTCCAGGTATCCTTAAATCCAGTACAGATACTAAAACATGAGGCAGAAGAGGAAAAAGCTGAAATAGCCCGATTAAGCAATTTTGTGGGTGCTATAGCTATTGGAGATCTTGTAAAGTCAACATTAGGATCAAAAGGAATGGACAAAATTTTGGTATCATCTGGACGTGATGCAGGTCAAGTTCAAATTACTAACGATGGTGCTACTATTCTCAAAAGTGTGGGCATTGATAATCCAGCTGCAAAGATTTTAGTGGATATGTCACGAGTCCAAGATGATGAAGTTGGTGATGGTACCACTTCTGTTACAGTGCTAGGTAAGTTTAAAAAAATTGTATTGTTATAATTATAGTGTATATTTGCAATTATTCCATAATAGATACAAAAATTAAATATCAATGAATCCTGTTTAATTATAGCCGCTGAATTGTTAAGAGAAGCAGAAAAATTGATTGGTCAGAAAATTCACCCACAGACCATTATCGCTGGATGGAGAATTGCTACAGCAGTGGCGAGAGAAGCTTTAAAAAATGTTGCCGAAGACAATTCTGCAGATCCAGAACATTTTAAAGAAGATCTCTTGAATATTGCTAGAACTACACTCAGTTCAAAAATTTTGTCACAACATAAGGAGCATTTTAGTAAATTGGCTGTCAATGCAGTTCTTCGTTTAAAAGGATCTGGTAACTTATCTGCTATTCAAATTATTAAAAAGAGAGGAGGTACTTTGGGAGATTCTTTTTTGGATGAAGGATTTTTACTTGACAAAAAACCTGGAATGCATCAACCTCAAAAGATAACTGATGCAAAAATTCTTATTGCCAATACACCTATGGATACTGATAAAATCAAGGTATTCTTCTTTATTTGTATTATATTTTTGAAACAAAAATAATTATGATTATAATTTTTATCATCAGTATTATCATTGTTATTACTGTTATTATTATTATTATTATTATTAAATAGGTATTTGGTTCAAGAGTCCGAGTTGATTCAATGGCAAAAATTGCTGAACTTGAATTGGCAGAAAAAGAAAAGATGAAAGTGAGATTTATTTTAAATAAGTTTATATTTCTATGTATTTCAAAATTCTTAAAGATTAATCCTAATCTTTTTATATTTTTTTATAGGATAAAGTGGATAAAATTGTCAAGCATGGTTGCAACGTATTTATTAACAGACAGTTGATTTACAATTACCCAGAACAATTATTTGCTGATGCTGGTGTAATGGCAATTGAACATGCAGACTTTGATGGAATTGAAAGGTTGGCACTTGTCACTGGTGGTGAAATTGTGAGCACATTTGATAATCCTGAATTGGTGAAACTAGGAAAATGCAACGCAATTGAACAAGTAAGTAGAATAACAAGAATAATCTAATCATCAAATTAAAAATGTTATTCTTTTTGAAAATATGGATTACAATTGAATTTTGTTCTTAACAAGGACAATATTGATTCTACACTATTTGCTGTTAAATTACATGTTTGTCAAAAAATCTTTGTGCTGACACAATCTTATACTAATTATTTGACACAGAAATATTTTCACAGATATGTAAATTTACGCCTGTTAAGAATTTGTTTTAATAAAAGTTAAGCTCGTGATAATATAAAAAATTGTGGAATTAAAGTTACAAAAGTTAAAGACTTATATTTCAACAGGTAATGATCGGAGAGGATACAATTCTCCGCTTTACAGGAGTGCCTCTTGGTGAAGCTTGCAGTATTGTAATACGGGGTGCTACCCAGCAAATTCTAGATGAAGCCGAGCGATCGCTTCATGATGCTCTCTGTGTGCTTACGTCAACAGTACGCGAGTCACGAATAGTCTATGGAGGCGGTTGTAGTGAAATGGTCATGGCATGTGCCGTGATGAAGGCGGCTGCTGCTACACCAGGAAAGGAAGCTGTAGCTATGGAGTCGTTTGCACGAGCTCTACAGCAACTTCCTACATATATTGCAGATAACGGTGGTTATGATTCTGCTCAATTGGTCAGCGAGCTTAGAGCTGCTCACAACTCTGGAGCCTTCACAGAGGGATTAGGTTTGTTTTTTTTATTTTATTTTTTTTTTTTTTGTAATTAACTGGAGTCTCAATTTGAAAAGTTGATGAGAAAATTAAATATGAAAACTTTTTTTACAGATATGGAGAAAGGAGAAATTGGATGCATGAAAAAATTAGGTATTACAGAATCATGGGTTGTTAAAAGACAGGTGCTTTTAAGTGCAGCAGAAGCTGCTGAAATGATTCTTCGAGTTGATGATATACTAAAAGCAGCACCAAGAAAACGCGTTCCAGATCATGGCCGTTGTTAAATATTCAACTTACAATTATTGATAATTATGACATACTTTTAATTAAAACGTATGTCATAATTATCAACGATTGAAAGATAAATAATTTATTACAAATACTTGTGTTTCTTCCATTTAAATTTTCATTTTGCAAACCTTATTTTATGTGTACTAAAAATTTAGGAAACAAAGTTTGGAGTTTACCTATTTTACAATTAAAATTATTATTTATTTTCATTAAAAAATCTTTTTATATCATCAATTTTATAAAAATACAATTTTATAACATATTTTTATTTTACTTCGATATTTACCTTATTTCTTTAATATTATCATAATAACATGTATCAAAACAGCTAAGTCAAAAAAAACAGCACACAGTATAATTGAAGAGTGAAATAAAAAGCTGATACCTTTTTTTTATATTAAAATACTCTGATAAATTTTTAATAAATATCTTACTTATAAGTAAGACAGAAAATTGATGTATTTTTATTTTTACAGAGCTTGTAAACCTTTACCATTAAATAATTGCATTTAACTAAAAAAATACTAACCATGTTACTAAAGTGTGGATTTTAAAATAAAAAAATTTCAATTTTTCAAAAAAATCCTTGTCATAGTAGAATATCTTTTTCAGTTTGACTTGCATAAAGTTATATTAATTTATTATTGTTTCGATAATCTTTAATTATTGTTACAATAAGTTGCAGCCTGCAACATTAGAGTGTGATAATACCAATTATAACAAACCTGTGCAAAAAACAAAAATTGTAATTGTTTATCAATAATGGAAAATTTTTTAATGTTTATAACAATTTTGTTATTTGCAGATAGTATGCACATACAATAAATAAGGCCATAATTTTGCTCACGTTATATTGTTATAATCTCTTATAACCTATTGAGGCCCTATAAAGGTTTTAGGTGTTCCCGTAAAAGCCCCTACTGGTTCCCTATTTGGCTTTCTCTTCAGGATACATAAACTCACTCACCACCGGTTCAGTCAGTCTGTCGTACGGACTTCCGTACGAAGGATCTAATTTGACTGCGTATAAACAATGGCGTACTCCGTGAATGTTTCGGTTGAGGCACCGATTGAAAATCAAATTCAAGAAATCACTTACGATGGCCAAGAAATTTATCAAGCGTAAGTGATTATTATCTAATATCAATAATTATTAAAATGATTCCTTGGCTCGGCATTTTTTATTGATAATTTGCTTAATCGAATTTGATTGTTAACCTTAAAGAATGAAAACTATATAATTGACTGTTTTGATTACAAAATATTTATAGTTTTTATTTTTATTTCTATTTTATTTCTTTTTTATTATTTTCTTTGATTTGAATATGTTTCTCGACATTTGAGTAATTTTGCTTTTGTTTTTGAATGACCATTGTTGTTAACTGACTGTTGTTTACACTTTTACCAGTCACTTGTTAATTATTAAATAGTAGCATAGTATTTATGTTTCATTAAATAAAAATAAAAAAAATTACAATATTTATAGTCTACTTGTAAAATTTTGGCCAAATAAATTATTGAATAAATATAATTTTTGTCATTTTTAGGCCACTCACTTTGTCAGAAAACTTGACAAAGATTGCTATGAAAATTGATTTTGGCAAAACAAATGAAGATGAAGTTATTATGGAAGAGAATGGAGAGAAGGCGGAGGAAGATCCAAAAGATCCAGCTAATTTTCAATCATCGCTTTGGCCTTGGGAAAGTGTTAGAAATAAGTTAAGGTTGGTTATTAACTTTGTTTCTGCAACAATAATTAAACTTAGTATTCACCATAATGTTTTTACTCATACTTACAAGTTCTCTTTTCAGGAATGCCTTAACAGAAGTATGTGTGTTAGCAGATGTTCTTGCTATTGCTAAGGAAAAAAGGTATATGGTACTTGATCCTGTGTCACAAGATCCTGTGGAAGTAAAAGCTTTGGTTCAAGTTCATGCTAGAAAAAAAGCTTTAGTAGGTGCAGCAGGTGTATTGACAACGGGAGTAGAGAGAATGAAGAATTGTCAAAATGAGTTGGCCAGGAATCGTACAACTCCTGACTTTCACATTGAATTGCTAAGACTGAGACAAAATTGGAGGTTGAAAAAGGTTTCTAATTCAATTATTGGAGATTTAAGTTACAGAACAGCAGGTTCCAAGTACAATCAAACAGGAATGTTTGAAATAACAAAAGCAGAAGAGGAAGAAAAAAGTACTACTAGTCCTCCAGCTTCTCCTAATCCTAATGTTCCTGTGCCAGCAGCTCCTGCTAATAAAAATGCATCTGCTTTGCGAGTCACTATTCCTAGTGAACTTGAAGGAATTGCATTTATTGAAGTACTATGTAAAAAGGGTACGTAAAATTAAAAAAAGATGTTGTTTATTAAACTGCTAGATTTCTTATTTATTTAAAATTTTTTTTACAGATCAAGAAGCACTGTGTAGTGCCAATATTAATTGGCTGAACAGTGGTTCTGGTAATAAACTTGATCCAGATACCCATTGGCAACAAAAATTAGAGGCAGCACAAAATGTATTATTTTGTAAAGAACTTTTTAGTCAATTAGCAAGAGAAGCAGTGCATCTGCAAGCACCTATTCCACACATGGTAGTTGGTAATCGAATAATGGCCACAGTGAGTATTATTATTTTTCATTTCACTAAATCAATATAATATTCTTAAAATATTAAACAAAAGTTTTTCTAACAGGTACTTCCAGGTATCCAGCTTATAATAATATTACGACATAGTACAGGCAATGACAAAAAGCCAGTGCCTCAAAATACGGACCACGATCATGTGCTTGAGCACTCGTTGCACCAGCTGTTACGCGAAGTTCATTATAAAAATACTCATCATACGTCACCCCATCCTGCCTCTGCGCCTCTTGGTCCGACAAAACGTAGATACAAAGCCAGTATTGCAGGTGCGGATCGTCACGAGCTCCTTGAAATGACAAAAAGTCAAACTCTTTTGGAGCAAATAATCCAACAGGCGCAGCACTTTCTTTTGAGGCGACGTACCGAGTATGTACTTGACACGATAGCTAAGGAAATCAAAGATCCTTTAATTATATCTCATTGGAACACATTAAATTCTCCAACTCAGTCGAGCGTCAAGATTGTTATCGTGACGCACGGCTATGATCTGCTGCTGCGCACTTCAATGATACTACATGTAGGTGAAAAATCGTTAAAGTGTGTCTGCAGAGATGGTAAAGTGATGCATATGAGTTATGAGCCTCAAGAGCTTCGAAATCTAATTTTTTGCCAAGTATGTTTTATTTTATATTTTGTGATTATTCATTTTACATTTCTTGTAATCAAAACTTTTATGTTTTAATGATAATATTTAAATTTACAGATCCAGCAACATCAAATCAATGGTGTACAAGCTTTAGCAAAGTGTATGGGGTGGCAACTTTTGGCTAACAGTCCACATCTTGGACTTGGTTCTGTGGAGCCTTTAGAAAATGCATGCAGCTGTATTTTGGCCTCACCAATTGGTGATAGATTAATAGCTGTAAGATGTGAACCCCAAACAGGTATCCAAGTGTCTATTGCTCATTCTCCCCGAAAAGATTTCTTCCCTGGTCAATTGGTGAAGGAGAGAAAATGGGAGCATCTTGGAGGCTCCTTCAAAGAAGTGAGATGGGACAAAATGGAGGGAAGGAATTTTTTAAATAAAATGGAATTACTCATGGCATCACTAACTAGTTCGTAAAGGAGTTTAATTGTGGATAAAAATGAGATGTACAGGGTGAAAGATCTATCCTAAGAGCAGCCTAAATTGGGGACAGTCTGGCAAAATGCTACTAAAGAATTGATTTTAATTATTTAAAAAGATGACTAACATTTTTTTACTAATAAATCATAATAATTCTTATTTCATTAGAATTTTCAAGCTCAGTATCAAACTGTAAATATAAATGTTTATTATCACGATATCAAACTTAGTCTGAGCAATCAATTATTTAATTTACAATTATTCTGTTTTATCTGCTTGGCTATTTTGTATGACTTTCCCTGATCACTAACTTTGAGATATGATTTTTCAATCTACAAACCCGAATTAAAAGTTGTGAATGGTGCACGTAATAAAGTACCTATTTAAGAGGTGAATTAAGTATTATTGCCATCAATGCAAGACTTATGGTACAGAGCAAAAAAAGAAAAGCAATATGAGGTGACGTGAATCATTGTAATTTATTTTGATCATGAACTTAAGAAAAAACTGAAAAAAGTTTTTATTTTTATTATTTAATTTAAGGAGAATGTAGTTAACAGGAATTAAAGTGAAATAACGCAGTTTTAAATGTTTGTACAAAAATGACTTTATTTTTATTTTGCATAACATGAGTATAGAACATGTAAATGGAAATAAAATGAATATAAGAAATTTGAAAAGAGAAAAAAAATTTGTATTTTATTATTCAATTATCATTAAAATTAAAATATTCTAGAAATTACCACATTATTTAAAAATAATTAGTTTCACCAAAAAGGTGTGTAATATTTACTGTATATTTTTCAAGTTTAGTGTACTTCTCATTGAAAGAATTATTATCACATCAATGCAATCACTGTCCTTAAAAGTGTTTAATTTAGCTTTGATTTTAATGACACTACACTAATTAATCTATAGATTTTCACTTTAAATTCTAGAATTATTATATAATTATTGGAACGGATTTGACACTATATGCCTTATAATTTCTTACTTTTAATTAAAAAATAATAATAATTTCTACAGTAATAAAACTATTTTTTAAGTAAAAAATTTATATATTTTAATCAATAAACTTCTTCACAAGGTTTCCATCTATGAACTTTTTCACAATATACCTAAATATGAAATCATGTGATCTTACAAAATGTTTAGATTATAAAATTTTAAAATACTCTTTATGGATTAAGTGAAAAGTCAACAACTCACATGTGCAGCATAATTTGTCATTAGTGTTAAATTAATTTTATTTTCAATTTACCATTGTTGCAATTTCATTTTCAATTGAAGAATTTTAATTTTATGTAAAAAACAATATGCATTAATAAGTTGGTGAAAGTGCATAGTAGAAATGGTATAAAGATTTTAATTTTTCATGGTTTGTTCAAGTATAGATTATTTATTAAAAAAACATGATTTGATGTGTTTGATCTTAACATTTAAATTATTTAAAAAAACTATTTATTCTATTTTAAATAGGTAAGCATTTTTATCAAGATAGGAAAAAGTTAAAGTACCAAAAAGAATACAGAAAATCTGTTACTTATCAGCCATAAAACTTAAACTCATTTTTTTATAATACAATCAATTAAACCTTGAACTCTACCACCTGCCACATTAAAAGCAACAACAGTATTAACTAGCAAAACAACATACACAGTAAACAGACTTGCAGCATAGTATCCATGACTGTTAAGAATAGTCATAAATGAAACAAACATGTGAGAAGCAACTACCCATGTAACTTGAAACCAATTTTTCTTATCACAAGCCGAAAAAAATATAATACCCCAAAATGTATGGAGTAAGATGAAGCATAAAGTTGTAGCTGCTGAGATTAAAAAGAAATATTCGTTGCCTTGAGTAAGTCCCATAGTACCAGGACCAACAGCATCTGCTAAAACATTGATTAAGGCAAAAGCACCGCTCATAAGACCAAATCCAAGACCACAAACATATGCAAAAGTATCTCTACTTTCCGCTACATGAACAGTAGTAACTTTTTCTAAGCCTTTTTCAGCTTTCCTCATAACTGAGTACAGGAGATACCTATAAAAAATATTCAATTTTAATTATGTTAAGATTTTCTAATATAAACTTGCATTACACACAAATTACAAATTTAAAGTTTTAATAAATTTTTTTTTTTAACAAAAATATGCTTACCTGAAAATTTCTTGAAAAATAACCGAATAAATGATTCCAATCCAAAGATACTTTTGTAAAGGAGAGATGATGTACCAAACGACCGATGATAAATATAATGAAATAAGCCAGAAAAATGTACTGGCTATAAGTATGATGATGCGAATGGGTTCAACGGCAATGGTAAAGGTAAACATAGCCAAAGGTGGTCCAAAGGCCAATAAGGCACAGCCAAAGAAATCCATTACTGTCATGTCTGTAGACTAGAAGTGCTTAGCCAGTTGTGTAAATAATTTTTTAAAGAACTGATTCTGTACATTTACTGAAAAGTATAAACAAAGTGATCAAAAGGAGTAATTTAATGTACAAATGTGTGGACATGGAAAAATGTAGTACTAAATCATATTAATGCACAAATAATAATATTTTTAAAAATCGTACCTTATAATACTTTGTTTTATTTATTTTTTTACAGTCTCATTTTATATTTTAATAAAATTTTATTATCTAGCAAATACTCATACTTCGGTATGTGTATATATATACATACTGTCATACAATTCAGTTTAGGTTAGATTTGAAACGAACAGTGGCATTTTATCGTTTCGGGATTCGAGAATCGATTTTATTCTAATAATCGATTATTCGATAAGCGGGAATATTAAAAATGTGTTACGCTAAGTTCTAAATAGGTATTAAATAACAGCTGATTAACTTAATATATTTAAATATATTAATTTTATAGTAATTATACAATTTCTTATTACTAGTGTTCTTTATATAACGTTAATATTTAAATAAACCTAAAGAATTTTAAGTTAAATTACTGTACAATTAAAAAAAAATGTATTTTTTGCATGCAATCTTAAGACTTAATTATTCGAAAAAAAAGATAAATAAAATAAATAAATAAATAAAAATCATTGAGAAGAGCTTTTACATAATAAAAATTAAGTTATAATCCTACTGTACACATCTCTCAAGAAAACCCTGTCCCTCATAACATGCGAATGAATCATGCAAAACAAATGTTCTAGAGAGACCACAAAACGATTACGATATATATTAAGTGGGATAGGCATTTATATTTATACTTATGACAAAAAAAAGAGTAGGAGTAATAAGCTTGAGGCCGATGACGTTTCGCGCTTTGCTCACATATAGATTTCAAAGAGATTATGAACTTTTTCTCCCCTTCTTCTATTCATCTTTCTCCCACACACACGAGAATATAAAAGTCAGTCTTTTTCTTTCTGTCGCGCAGCTTTTGCGTCGGACGAAATTTTACACCTGATAAGTAAGATAATAAGAACTGGAAAAAAAAGTGTATTGTAGCTTAGTAAGTAAGAAGAACGGTGATATTAAGGTTATGTTTATAATATCGGCCTTGATTAGTCATAATATAGATATATAAAATATTGAGGATTTTTATATACTAGTAGTCTGCTCTGCTGTTTATTGTTCTTCTGCTTCTGTTGGAGGAGAGCAGGGTGTATTTTTTCAGCGTGTGATAAACAAGCGGTGATATTTGGAAATAAAGTTGAATTTCATTAGGACAAAGTTTTATTATGGTATCCTGGGATCAGGAATTACCGGATTACTTTGGCGTCAGCATGACCAAGCCCACGGATTTTTATCTCGGACTTGGACTCGCAATACTTTCAAGTGGTTTCATAGGTTGTTCTCTCTTTCTTTCTATCTTTTTCTCTCTGATAATGCTAATGCGACACTTTGCTTTTTCTTCTTTATTTATTGAACGCTATTAATACGTCTTTTTATTTTACTTTTTTTTCATTTTTCTATTTTTTAATTTTTTTTTTTTTTTTTTTTTTTTTTTTTTTTTTTTTTTTTTTTTTTTTTTTTTTTTTTTTTTTTTTTTTTTTCTTTTTTTTTTTTTTTTTATTTTATTTTTTTTTTTTTTTTACAAAAATATGGAGGACTTAGAGCTGGAGCAGGTGGCTTTGGTTACTTGAAAGAAATGATATGGTGGGCTGGTTTGTTATCAAGTATGTTTGTCTTTGTTTTAATTTTATAATTTCTTTTGTGATATTTTTTTTAATAATAAACACTGTAATTTGTGTGTTTAGTGGGTATTGGTGAGGCAGCTAATTTTGCGGCATATGCTTTTGCACCTGCTACGCTTGTGACACCACTTGGTGCACTAAGTGTACTTGTATCAGCTATATTGGCATCAAGATACCTTAATGAACACTTAAATTTATTAGGAAAGGTAAATTTAGTTTAAATTCTTTATAGTACATATAAAACATAAGAAAAATAAATATTTATGGTTTACAGATTGGATGCCTATTGTGTATGCTGGGATCAACTGTTTTAGTTCTTCACTCTCCCAAGGAAGAAGAAATAGAGACCATGGAAGATTTGGCAGATAAAATGCAAGATGCTTCATTTATAATATATACCTTATGTGTATTAATAGGCTGTGTATCAATTATATTCTATTTTGGTCCACGTTATGGCAAAGATAATATAATAGTTTATATTCTCCTGTGTTCATCAGCTGGCTCTTTGACAGTTATGAGCTGTAAAGGCCTTGGGGTAGCTATAAGAGAATCTATCAATGGCAACAGTGAAATGGGTAACTGGTTAACTTGGGTTTTACTTTTTTTACTTATATTTTTTGTTATGCTTCAAATGAACTATCTTAACAAATCCTTGGATTTGTTTAGTACCAGCATAGTAACGCCAATTTACTATGTATTTTTTACGACATTTGTGATAGTTGTATCAGCCATATTATTTAGAGAATGGGCACACATAAGTTTTGAAGATATCTTGGGATGTGTCTGTGGATTCTTGACTGTTGTGATTGCTATATTCTTGTTAAATGCTTTTAAAGACTTGGATATCAGTTACAACGACGTCCGAAAAATATTTAGACCAAAAAAAGAACTTGCATCTCATCACAGTTCAAGATGGAGCAATAATTCTCAGGATGAGCAGGGACAAATTCGATATGATGTAGAACATAACTACGGCAGTAGTATCACGCGGTCTATGTGACGGTTTGTGGATTAAAGAAAGCATTACATATCAGAGCTGCTGCTGGCATTTTAAATGTCCAAATACGTACATATGTTCTAGTCAATTGGAAAGAAAAAAAAAATAATATATGTATGCATATATTTATATTTATATATTCTACGCCGCATTTTTTACCGCAACATATACGACACATTTGCAGCTCAAATGTTGAATTAATTAATTGTAATTAAGTGACTTAAGCAGCTATATTTAACAAACCAATCAATTTAATTAAAAAAAAATTAAAAACAAATGTACAATACTACTTTCAAAAGCAATATAACTTTTGCAGGAAGTATTATGTAAAATAAATTTAAATAAGACTGTTATTTCCAGAAATAAAAAAAAAGAGAGATGGAATTGATATTGCGATTCCGTTAAATATATATTTTTTAACTAATAAAAATCACGATTGTTTTTTAAATAAGAAAAACAATAAAAAACGTGAAAAAAATAAAAGAATAAAAATATCAACTATGTATCTTTGCATTGTTGTTAAATACATTATTTTTTAAATATTATATCATGTGTTTTTTGTGTCTATGATTAATACATCCCTCTATCCAATTGCGTGATTCACTTATAAAATTCAGTAATTATATACAGCATGTGTCATGGGTATGAATTTTTTGATAAAAATAAGACCAACGCACCTTTTAATTAAAATTGCAACGAAGAACGAACACCTACCCCCTTTTCGCGATAAAGATGCGTCCGTTTCCGTTGTCCAGTTTTTTTTCAATTTTTCCAGTCGAAAGCGCATGCGCTCGTTTTAATATTATTTTTCATTATTTTCGTGTTCTTTGTCGAAAATGGCGTTTAACTTGGCCGCTTTTTCATATATTGTATCGTTGATTGCAGATGCATTTCTTATATTTTTCGCAATTTTTCATGTACGTTGCTAAAAATATTTTTCCAATTTTATATATTTTTAATTTTAATTTACTAAAGTAAATATAAATTTAGCTTTGATTTCAAAAACATAACCTCTTAATGAAGACTGTATTGTGCTTGCTCATTTTGCTTGATTCAATTTACAAAAAAAAAAAAGCTTTAAAAATTTTTTTAATTTTTATATTTATAAAATTGTAATTCTTTTTACAGGTCATAGCTTTTGATGAGCTTAAAACAGAATTTAAAGATCCTATTGATCAGTGTAACAGTTTAAATCCAGTAAGTTTTATTTAAAATTGTTTATTTATCTGAAACTATTTTATTTTCTAATGAATTATCATCAATAACTCGAAATTTCTTTTTTTTTAGCTTGTTCTTCCAGAATATATAATGCACTTTATAATGAACTTTTTGTTTCTAATAAGTGGCCAGTGGTTTGCTTTAATTATAAATGTTCCACTACTTGCTTATCATATAAATAGGTACAGAACAAGGCCTGTTATGTCGAGTCCTGGTCTGTATGATCCAACAAGTATAATGAATATGAATGATTTAAATAAGTGCCAACGAGAAGGATGGATTAAACTGTCATTTTATCTACTAACATTTTTCTATTACTTATATGGGTAAGCATTTTAAAAATAATCAATGTTTTTTTTTTTAATTTGAAATTTCAATAAGCTTTTGATCACTTGTTAATTTTATAGTATATTTTTTTATAAGAAAATAATTTTTAAACCACGATAAAATATTTTATTTTCAGCATGATTAGTTCATTGATACACTGAAGAATAAATTTCTGTATAGACTGTTCAACTGCGTGTGTTACCAAATAAGAATAAACGACTTTTTTATATATCAGTTAATTGAATGTTACATTGTATATAGCAATCATACTTCTTCATTTATGAAGATTTTTTCAAGGTCTAATTTCGAAAAAAAACAAAAATTTTTAGTTTAATTAGTGAATTCTACTTACTGTAAAATAATTATAAAAATATTCTACAAATTGTATTGCTTATAATTGAATAATGTTGCTTTTAAATACGATACTTATTTTTACATAAGTATATTAGATAAAGACTAAATATAAAATAATGTATGGAGATTATTCATCAATTAAAGATGCAATGCTTTGACAAGGTTACTTATTGTATAATAATATGTTTATTTGTTAATATTTAGTTTGATGTAGTTAAAATTAAGTTAGGATGAATTGAAAAGCACTGATAATGATTTTTGAAGTTTGTTTAATTATTATAACAGTGTACAAAATTAAAGATCAAATAACTTATCCAACCAAAGTAGATATTTTTAACATTGTTTGATAAACATACTCAAACATACAATGCAAAATGTAATGTTTTATATTTTCATAAATTAAAACATCCAGATCATGAAAAATCACATTTTTGTATGTTTATTATTTTTAATCATCTTAATGAAGTGCTTAAAGCTTACTATTGTCGTCCCCTACAATGACTAGCTATCTGAGTTGCATATAATGGCATGGAATATTTTTTGTAAAAAATTTTTAACAAGAATAATATTTTTATCAAATAGCTTGAATTTTATCATTAACTTGAATATAGCATAAAAAATTTTTTTTATAAGACATTTCTAAATGTATATAAATATTATAAAATTTGATCACTTAAACATCGAGTATCATGATAATTGTAGAAATACTTCATTATATATTTATAAATGCAATAGAATACGAAAGAATTTCAAATACAATACTCATATAATAGCAGTAAAATATTTTTCTAAAAATTGACAGTCTTCTACCTGCTTAACTTTTCTTTTAACCACTCTTCTGTTAACTCTTCTAGCTCGCGAACTTCATAAACTCTAGTAAGTCCTGCTTCTCTCTGTAAGACTAATTTCATACCAGCATAGATCACTTGAAGTTCCATTTGAATATTGCTTGGAGTATAAAATATAAAACACATGGGATATGAGGTTCTACCATCAGAGTGCTCCATTTTATAACTGTAAATAATGTAGCGTGGCTCATGATCTGGAATGATTTCTTGGAGTTTTTCTAATTCAATATCCTAAGTTGAAACACATATTTTTATTAAAAAATTAATTATAAATAGCATATAAATTTTGATTATTTTAATAATTTACCTCAAACAGATCTTCAACACAGACTTTTTGATTTTCTCTATCAATTTTTACTGTAAAACAAAAAAGAACAAAATACATCTATTTATTGTTTTCATCAAATCAAATAATATTACCAAAGAAATTCAGCTAAACTTACAAATGAGTGCCGCATTGTCATTACTTTTTCTAAATCTAAATTCTTTCATAGCATATTTAACGTCATCCTTAATATCACATAAATTAGTGGAAGTCTGAAACAGTTAATCATACTATAATAAATATTTCTTGTCCATACAACATTGGATTTTGGATATAAATAACAAAATAAAAATAGGATATGTATTACAAGAATCAACCATTCATATCATTGAATCATCAAATCAGAACAGAACAATCGCTATTGTCATAAATACATACATACATAACATTAAATACAATGTGTAATACTGTAATATATCAGCTCACATAATGATAGTCTCACACACACACATACACACACCCACACACACACACTGTCCTGTTCATACTATTTTCGATAGAAAACCAATCAAAATAATAAAACATTCTCATCAAACTCCAAAAATATTATAACTATTAACTCCTAAATGTAATCAATATGCATGAAAATAGAGTTGCACGATTTTATGTATATATACAAACGGCTACGTGTTGTTTGTTTACCATGTTCTCGCGGGTCTTGGTTGCTCCGTTCCGGATGCCAGCAGTCTCTTGTTAATAATTATCACAAACAGAACCCAGATGCAGATATAGTTTAAAAGAACTTTATCAAGTTGTATTTTTTACTGACAACCTTGCAACGATATTATAAGATCCAATGTATTCCACAACAACAATATCCAGTTGAGCGCGTAAACAGTAAATAGAATAAAAGAGTATAGTAGTAGTGTCAGCAGCAGCCGAGAGCGCGAGAGGAGGAGGAGGATGAGGCGCGAAGGTGACGGTCGCCCGCGCGCGCGCGATGAGTTCTCTATATAATACTCTTCCTTTCCTATCCCCTTACTCCTTTACCCTCTTGCCTATCATTTTCATTTCACCGTCACTGCACTTTACCGGTCTTGTGCAATTGTGTGTATATGCTTTGTGTTATTTTTTGTCTTTTTTATAAGGAGACGATAAGTGGTTTTATTATTATGAAAATTATTATAAATTTATTAAAATTTGTTTAATTTGATAAAATGAGTAAATTGAACTGTTAATGATTTTAAATTTTAATTAAATATGTAACAGCTATTCCATTCTTCTATAATTTTTTATTGCAATCTTTATTGAAAAAGAATGAGTCCTTTTGAAATAGAATAAACATTTTTTAAGTTACAAATTTTATATTTTGTTTTTTACAAAGTGGTATATGTATAAAATAATGGTAATAATAATATTAATAATAAATATTAAATAAACTAGGTTTTTAATTTTATACGATAATTCTTTATCTTATTGTATAAAAAAATGCAAATATAAAATGAAAATAACGATTACGAAAAGAAGATGTAAAATTTCATAGAATTTTATTTAATCACACAGAAAAAACAAAACAAAAATGATAATTATTATTTTTATCATTTGCATTGTATGCAAGGTAAATAAACGAGGGGGTGGTTGAAAAACAGACGAGATATAGCACAGGCTGTTCCACCGACCGGATCCAGTACAGATCGCTCAGATGGATGCAATTAAAAGCGCCCCCTTCCGAGAATCAAATAAAATTTTATTTCGCGCAAGCGCACATCAGTCCAGTCAGTCTGGGCACTCTGGGCACCCTTTTCATCCATCTCTTTTACTCTCATGTGTACTATTTACCACTAGCTCTATATCTTTCCTTTTTCTTCTCTCATGCAGTACAGCATAATAAACATTGTGAGAGAGAGAAAGAGAGAAAAGGAGCGCTCCTCTGGGTTCTCTCTCTGCCCCTCCCGATATATAGGTATATATACA
>JAPYZE010004275.1:0-10999 GCA_030522805.1 Leptomastidea abnormis
TATATATATATATATATATATTTATATTATACTCGTGTGATTTTAATGTAGTTTGTTTAGATAATAATTATTTATTTTGGTTAAAATTATGAATATATTATTACTTACCATTCTGGAATACCATAGCGAGTAAAGGAAAAAATACTTGTTTATTAAATTTTATCACAAACGACGATTCCAATATTTACTTGCTATCAAATATTCTGTAAGCAAAATCAAATAAATACTGTTATTGATATATTAATAGATAGAATCTCAATGAATATTTAACGCATTTAATTTATCAAAAATTCATTGCCTCAAAATTCTAATCAATATTCATTTATTAAAAGATAAAATATGACCAAGTTAAACTAATATCATTAAAACTAATTAAATACAAATAGAACTTTCAATATCAACTAATATTATAATAATATAATTAAGAAAAAAATCGATTTTCAATCTGCTCAAAATCTAAGAGAAATCAACCAAAATAAACAAACAATCTATTCACAACTGTTAATAAAAATAAGCACTAAACACACATTACCCACTTGTTCAAGAAAGTAAAAAAAAAAGAAAAAAAGAAGAAAGAAAAAACAACCCTAAACAAGGCCAAGCGAACTTATGATGTATAATATATCCAAAGACTAATTTTCCCTCCAGAAGCAACGTTTAACGGCCTCAAGACACTATATAATAGAGCGCGCGCACTCAGCTCTCTCTCTCTCTCTCTCAACAACCCCATCATTACTGAATCTTTTCGAAAACAAATAAACCTTCCAGCATTGATTATTATCCTTGCAGCATTAGTGTATAACAGCAGTTTCTGAGTAACGCGCGAGAGAAGCTAAAAAGAGTGAGAAAAGAGTGAAAGAGAGAGAGAGAGAAATCGTGTTGCTTTTCCAGCTAACGCTCATAATCCAAAGCCCGCGAGAATAAAAAAGAGAGAGAGAGAGAGAGAGAGAGCAAGAGTGCAAAATCACAGAAATTATCGGAAACCCGAGGCCATGTGCTATCTCAATGCGACTATATATAGGTATAATACACCTATATACATATACAAGCACTTGGATGTAGCGAGGAGTAGGTATATAGCGGTAGCGCGAGTTGGGAAAGACACGCTGCGCGGAAGAGTATATGTGTATAAGAGTATAACAGCAAGAGAAACAGAGAGAGAGAGAGAGAGAGAGAGAGAGAGAGAGAGAGAGAGAGAGAGAGAGCAATTGGGTTGCTGCTGCTGCCGACAGTTTGAAAGCGTCAAACGGTTACTTGCCCCCGAGTGCAAGTAAACTGCAAGACCGTTCCACTTACGGATTTCTCTCTCTCTCTCTCTCTCTCACTTCTCCTCCACCTCCACCTCCTTGTCTTCTCTAATTCCTTTTCTACTATTTCTCTCTTTTTCTTTCTCCGTCTGTTTCTCTATCTCGATTCCACGGATTTGACTGGTATAGAAGAAGGTTTGTACCAAGTCGATATATAGATAAAAAGTGTACAGTGAAAAGTAAGGGAAAGAAAAAAGGAGTTACAAAAAAAATAAAAGGTCATCGGCATTTGATGTTATTCTACCAATACATATATGCAGTACACAAAAGTAGTGATGGTGGTGGTGATGGTGATTATTGTAAGGGGTTATTTTCAGGTTGACCAGTTAGCGGCAAGCTCATAGTATATGCCCCTCTCGTGTAATAATCCTAATTGCGCTTGCGCCGCAAGTTGGTAGTCAGAGACTGGCGAGCATTTGAAATTCAAATCCGATTCTCTCTCTCGCGCGATATAAGCCAACGCACGCTTTGCCTTATGTTATTTGTGTATCCGTGAGCCTGCACGTTGAGCTGCGATTACGAGCATATTTTATATGTATAAATATATATATGTATATATTTGCATACACACATACATATATAAACACACACAAACATACATTAGACAACGAGTTGTCGTCACGAGCTCAACGTCGTCGTTGACTTGGACACTGCAGTCGTTCGCGCTAATTGCGAGTGCCGGACTCTAAACGGAGAGAGAAGAGGGGGAGGGTAGTGAGTGTGGAGGAGTATAAGAAAGAGTCAGCATCGATGCTGCTGCTGGACCAAGGCCGACTGACTCAGCAGCCGTCACGCGAGAACAGCTGTTCGCTGAGCAAGCGATGATATAGCTGCAAACTTGTATAGTCGTGGTGGACTACTACGACGACAACGAAATACTCTGATGATGGCTTCCTGCTGGCCTTCGAAAACTTTGCGGCTTTATTTTTAATCATTTAAAGCACAAGTGTTGTAACAATCATCCCACGGGATTTTTTAATTTATTTTATAAAATTCTAAAAGTAAATTTGAACCACAATTAATAATTTTTGAATTTAATTTTAAGAAGAATAAGGAATTGTTAGAATATAAAATTAATAGGAATTTGACAATTTTCTCTCTTAATTTTTATTTTTGAATGGTCGCTGATTCTTAGAACAAAACTGCCCATGGAAGGAATGAGTAATTTTTTTTATAAGAATTGACTTGATAAAAAATTGCTTATTTTGAATGGATGGTTTTGCTCCAAATAAAATTCACAAAGTTTATAATTTTAAATATTTTATGAGAAAAAAAAAAATTCTCGAGTCCTATCAATTTTTAACATTAATCACTTGTTACATCTTATAAAAATGTCATTGTTTTGGTATTTCATTTTATTTTGTTAGAGGTTTTACAATCTGTATATTTCGATTTGCAATGTCATTGTCGTCCTTTTCTCATTCGCACTCGAATCTTTAAAAGCTTGTTTGTAACCAAAATGCATGTATGTGTATAAACAGTACACGTGTGAGTTTCTGTACACATCTACATAATACACACTGCATGGGAAAAATTGGCTTCGCGCGGACAAGTTTTTTCTTTTATAATTTTTTTTTTTTTTTTTTCATTATAGCTACACCGAATGTGTGTTGTGTGCGAAGCACAAAGTACATGACAAATCTCTAAATATGGAGCACGAAATAGCAGTAGCAGCAGCAGCAGCCGAGTAATGCGTATATAAATTTCGCTCTCACTTGCAATAGCAACCCAGGACTTTTACGTCTATTCTATCTGTGTACTTTGCGAAAGTTTGCGTTTTTCGACTCATGATCTTATTATATACCATATGTTGTGGAAACTGGCGTTGTTAAATAAATAATTTACTTTAAATGTTTGTTGTCGTTACAAATTGTATTGTACTTGAGTTAATTAATGGAAACGAATAGTACATAAAAGATTCTTACTTTTAATGTATATGATTATGTATGAAGAAGAAGATATTTTTATTTACAGAGCCAGAACTGTATACTGAGCGAATTACACATTTATATTTTATTAAAGTAAACTGATTAAAATTTATAAAGGTATAAATTCAACATTGATTATAGCATAAAAACGTTAGAAATTATTAAAAGCAAACTTCTAGTTTATAAGTTCTATTTACATGTTCCCATTATACTCGAGCACATATTATTTAATAATATATAAAACTTATTTATAATTACCATATGAACTTATGTGGTACTTTTCATAACATATGGTATATTCTTTTTTTTTTCTTTTGTTAATAATTTATATAATCGCTATATAAGCTTATTGGCAATTGAAATTTTAAAAAATAAAATTAGCAATGGCAACTAAATAATACATCCTTATTAATCCACGTTGCAAAACCTTATTATCGATCTACACTAAATATTCTTCAGCAAAAAAAAAACCTTAATAACATCGTAACAAAATAAAATCAGAAAATCACGTATAGCTATCACATAACAATAATATAACCAACATATACATACATAAACGACGGAAGACGTCTGTGCTTATCGCCTTTTAAAAATCTGGCTTTCCGCTAAGTTCAGTAGCAGCAACAGTACTCGCATATAATATACACGACGTGCAATATAAAACATCGCTCGCAAAATCGGAGGACGCCTCCTCCCTCCTCCCATTTCTCTCTCTCTCTCTCTCTTTTTCTCTGTTATACACGCGCATAATTGCCCAGGACGTATATATACGAGCTTTCACTCTTGGTCCGCGTGCGCTTTCTCCCTGCGGCGCCCTAGAATTACATGCAGCAATATATATATACATACATATATACATATACGCATATTATGCTACTATGTATATACAACTGCAGCAGCTATACACTCACCCGCGGTTTATTAACGCGCGAGCGCGGACACGTGTTATCGGGCGCCAACTGAGCTGCCTATATACATACATACACTCTCAACTGCAGTATTGCAGTGCAGCGTGTGCTTTATTTGGCCGGCCACTTAATTTCAGCTCGCGGAGCGAGTATATAATATGGTATAGGTATTGTGTTCGGGGCCAAAATGCTAAAGCGCGCGGGTTTGCGAAAGAGAGAAGCTGTGACGCTAATGGTCGAGTATAGGACCTTCTCTATATATACCTATATGCTATAACCGTGTATGTATGTATGTATGTATATATGCGAGAAAGCAAAACTTTTACCCCGGAATAACAGGCCTTTTGGCGCTTCGATGCTCATTCTACTCCTTTTGCGGGTAAGCTTTGAGACATATGTATGTAATGTCGGGGTTTTTTTTTTCTTCAAATATACTCTCTCTCTCTCTCTCTCTCTTTTTCTTTCTCTTTTTACACGGAAAGTTTTAGAGCTCGTTTTCGTTTCACTCCATACCATGCGTTTATAGAGCTCAGCTGCTGCTGCTACTGCTACTGCTGCTGTTACTATAGCTGTTACTATATACTCTCCCTCTCTCGTGTACTTATTCTTAAATGCCAGAGTTTAAAACCGCCTATATATATGTATGTGTGTTGAGAGCTTATTCATTACGAAAGGGAAATTCAAGTATATCTTAATGATATACTAAATAATATGATTTTAGTTGTTATTTTATTTATTATTTTTTTTTTTTTTAATAAGAGCTTCCACTGGTAAATAAAGCATAATTGCCTAGATTCTTGTTGGTGGAGGCATCGTTAAACATATTAAAATAATAAATCGTTTAGCGCAGCCGTTAATTACCATGGCTTATTACTTCATTAATTAAGCGAAAGAATATAATTGAAATTAAAAATGCAAACTAATGCAGTACTTGAAAAAAAAAGAAAATAAAAAAAAAAAAACAACAAGTACAGTCGTGGTAGCGCTTAAGATCATTACATCAATATATGCAAACAGCAATAGTATAGTAGTAGCAGTCTTTGTATTTCCTTTATTTTTTTTTTATCTCTTTTAACCACGATATAACGACCACAGCACGCGTTTCATTAAATATCTCAATTGCATTTTCATTTGAACGATCTTCTCGTACTCACACAAGTCTTCCGCGAATCCTCGTAAAAATGACCATTATCGTCGCTATATTGCTTGAACTCACGAGCGAGGCTAAGGAAGTTAAAAAAAAAGGCAGTGGCGCCTCCGAAGCGGTGCGATCGAAGGGAAGTAGATCGCGGAAAGCGCCGGATGACGCCAGGAACGGGAGCTTTTTCCTCCCTCGCAAAACCCTCTCTTGCCTCCTGAGCTTGTGTGTGACGGACAAAGACAAATGAGCACACGCACGACGAGACTACCAAGTTATATATATCTATAAAGAACGTCGAAGGTACCTTTCTAGTTAAGCTAATTACTCGCTTGGACTTGCTTCTCTCCCATCGATCCTTTAAGTACAGCTGGATCTTTTTTAGATATATTTTTTTTGTAGGATCGTCGCGTCGCGGGAATGTGGAAATTGAGTGCTTCTTACGAGACGAGATAGTCTATTACCGGTGCTAAAGCTATATATGTGTCGTGGCTAGATATAACCCTGACGTTGTGATTTTTTTTTTAGCTAAATGTGTGCCGATTTTGTGTTATGTGAAACGCGAGGATATAGAAATTTTTTATATGCTTGGATTTGCGAATATTTTAAGTAATTTTGAAAAAAAGTAATTGTATATTTTCTGTGAGCGTATAATACACGTAATACTTTTATCGGGAATTATTCATGATTAAATGTTTATTATTGAAGTAATGTGATGACAATTTTAGATTTTAAATTAATGTTATTCATTTTTTTTTTTACTTTTTTTAAAGAAATTATACGTAAAAAAGCGATTAAAAATGAAAAAAAATATATAAATATGATTGGAATATTAAAAATTTACAAATAATTATAATTATAAATAAAAAATTTTTCATTGAAGACATTCCAATAATATAAAAATAATTTAAAATTAAAACTAATAAAGTTATTTGTTGGACTACAAGTTTGATGAATAAAATATTTACGTTTAATATTGATGTTTAAAAATATATATTTAGTAAAACTTTTATCAAGATTATTTATTCAAATATACATACTTTATGACTAAAGAAATCTTATTACATTATGGATATTTTAAGGTAGTTGTCGATTTACGCTCTGTTAGGCCAACACGTAAGCAATTTATCTTATAGTATTAACAGATTAATTTTTAAATTTCAAAGTACTATTTTACTTAATATAAGTATATTTCTACTTTAACTTATTTATTATCATATTCATAAGTATATAAAAAAATTATAAATCATAATAAATTTCATAAAAATTATTTTATATAAAATAAAACAATAATAAAAAGTTAAATAATACACTTGAATAATTTAAAAGTTATCAAAAGTCATTAAATAAACGCAAGCTTTAACCTCACATTATGACGTAAATATTACAAAGGTGATAGATGCGCGTGCAGCAGCAGCAGCAGTTCTAGAAGAAATTCTTCTCCTTTTAAAAAGCAATATCATACACTAACCGCGTATTTTTCACGTAACTATAAGCTATATTATATTCTCTGTGCCCTATCAAAGTGAATTCCATGGATTCTTACTATATTTTCAGTACGTGACGCAATTCGCTTTGCCTTGGTGTCAAGCGCGCTGCGAGCGTGAGCATAAGAGCATCGTACAGGCGTTGCGTTTTTTTGCTGCTACTGTTGAATAGCAGCAGATGAAGAGGAAGGGAAAGAAGTAAAGAAAAAAAAAAGTAGCACGGATGATCTTCCAAGTGCCGCGCGAGCTATACGAGTATACATGTATATATATTTAGAAAAGACACATGTGCGTTACGTTATATCCGAAGCTCTTGAGAGCATATTTTACACAAAAGCTCGATTCAGGACAGCTATTACACATAAGCGTATACCACTTACAAGAGTGTCGACCAATAGTCGAATTTCAAACTATATGTACATAAAGAAAAGATGCGGAAAAACCAGCTTTTGCTTAATTAGATGCGATCGTCATCACTATCCATTAAAATGATAGGAGCTCGAGCTTTGTCTTTATTCGTAACGAATCATGTGTATATTTTAATTCGGTTGCGCTGATGCACGCTGATTTTGTAAAGCGAGATTTCGCCTGGTGATGTTGGAGATAATATGAGCTGTCTAGGCGCTGACGATGACTATATTTGTTTACCGAGACGCGAAAAATTACTGTTCTTGCGGGTTATCATTAACTTATACAGTTGTAAAATGATTCGAAGTTGAATTCGCATACGAAGTTTTTATGGTAAATTAATATGTTAAGTGGTTGTAACGATTTATATTGGTAGTACGCGAGTAAAGCTTTTTTCAAAGAGAATTTCGATAATAAAATCAATTCGAATAAGAGTAATTGTGTTCGAAAGTATGACTCGTCGTAAAATATTCCTGCAGTCCTGGTGATGAATTATTTCAAAAGAGTAAAAGGCTTTAAAAAAATTTTAGGGAGAGTTACGCAAAAATGATTGTTAAGCGCGCGAGGATGTAAAAAAAAAAAACGAGGCCGCACATATAAAGGCTTTGAAGGCTACTAATTGCAGCGTAGCGTATGCGTTATATATTTATATGTATGGAGCTTTCAAAAAATAATAACTCAAATTTTGTTTTTTAAATTGTCCGTTTTCTAATTTACGAATCCACATTAAGTTTCCATACTTGCGCTTAAAAATAAAATTCAAAAAATTCTCTGGATACGTCAAAATTGTTGAGAGAGTTTATAAAGACACCGTTCTGCTCTACAGACTATTCGCGTTTGCTTGTTTGTTTTTCTCGAGGTTTGATGTTTTTTTTTTTTTTGGCTATACGCGGTAACAAAAAGCGAAGTTAAAAACAAGTGTGGTCGTATGGCATTCGTTGCTCATATGCTCAACACATGCAGAACTGCCGCAAAACTAAACTCATCGTTTCTCACAGCCGTGAATATATATTATATAAAGACGCGGTTCTTTACGGATGTTGCGATCGCTACTTACTAAATTTTCACTCTTTTTACTTTTACGGCCATCGATCATCAATCACATCTAAGTTTTTTACAACTCAAACCGTCGATGTCAGAAAAACTTTAGCTAAGTTGTTGGTGAGCTATCGAAACTCTTTGAAAATCTCATGACATATTTAAAAAGCGTGCGACAAAATTAGGCAAGGTTCTGAGGAGACAACAATTCTATATAATTATGTACTAATTGCTTGCGAAGATCTTTCACAAAAGTTTTTGTTACGATAACATGTCTTATTCCGATTATGAAAACAATATTTTCGGTATAATTTTAAAAAATATTGATTTGTTATGATAAAGTTCTATCAAATTGTCTGAGCCAAAACTTTGAAAATAATTTAAACGTTATAAAAGAAAAATTTAGTGTAATTTATTTAAAAAATTTTTACGATAACTAATAAATTTGAGCAATTGTGTTAAAAGATATATACTGTAATGCCGTAAAATTGCATTTAAAAAAAAAATATTAAGAAAAATTAAAAAAAATATTATTTTAGATAATGATAAAATACTAGAATTTGTGCAAAGTAAATTTATAACTTTTTAAAGATTATATAACCTCTACTACTGTTCTGTACGAACAAATTAAACATTGGATAAATTAGTAAAATTAGTATTGAATAAAACTTACGTGTATTCACAATCCATCAAGTACTCCTTAACTAAATATTCCAACACAAATCTACACAACACTTATTACATTTATTTTAATATCCACTAACGTACGTATATATACACATAAACACTAATATATAACTATTTATACACCTACGTTAAAAAAAAAAACTAATTTAATCCGCACATTCTTTTGTTACTATGCATGCAGGCATGCTGTTCACGTCTTTCTCTATCCCTTTAGCCCGTGTGTTCGAACGAGTAACGGTTGGGCGGCTCAAATTCGCGGAAGACGCCGACGCCACCGACTCCAACACTGCGCGTTCAAACACGATACACCAAGCAGGGTAGTAACGGCCGGTAAGCGTTCGAAGTGAGGGCGCGCGATTAGGCCTCCCGCCTCCCTTTGGCGAGCGCCAGTCGCGGCCCTGCAGTTTCTCGTCGAGGAGCCGGCCTAATTACTTATATAACAACAACGGCTTCCGAAGTAGTACCTCTCAACTCCTAGTGCGCGTTGTTCAAGGGAGACAGAGCCTCCTCCTTGGAGGTGCCGTGGCGCGCGCGAGATTCACGGTTGCGTTCGAGACTGCAGCGAAGAGGTTAGACGCCCCGCACCGCGGCGGAGCAAGTTAAGTGCACGGATACGCGCGGGACTCGAGGAGATGACGAGACCTGGGAATTCGGCCATGACGACGGCGACGACGACAACAACGACGACTACGCAGTGTGGAAGGGCTGTTACAGCAGTGGTTGCAGGACGTCCGGACGAGTCGGTGAAATCCCCGCTGCCGGTCACTGTTGGCAACTACCGACTCACCAAGCAGATAGGACGAGGCAACTTCGCTCGCGTTGCTGAGGCGGTACACAATGTACTACAGACTAAGGTAAGCACTATATATAGATATACGACCGGACTTATAGTGTGTGCTATACTGAATAAGCAATTCACTTGTGCATAAAACGCGTTTCGACTTAAAATCGAGCCTGGTATGATATTTGAAGTAACGGACAAAATGTTGTTTGTCTCTCTCTCTCTTTCTTTCTTTCTCTCGCGCGCGCTGGCTACAGGATTTTAGGGTTAGAACTATACGTGATATATCAGAAAATTTGTTTGGTTTAGGCTTTGGATAATTTATATTCTGTTTTGTTTTTAATATTAACCAAAGAGTGGAACTTTTTTATTGATAAATAACGGTGCAGTCTAAATAGAGTTTACTTTTTAAACTAGACATAGGTAATAGTAATTGTGCTGCAACTTTTTTCGAAATTTATAAATGTTAAAATATTTTAACTTTTTGCGTGATCAATTATTATTTATTTATTTATTTTTTTTTTAGATTCATAATCATTCTATAAAAATTGAATTTATTAATAATAGTAAGCTACTTTATGCGCATAAAGTCCAGTCACATTTTTCAAACTCATTCGAAATAGGTTACACTTTACTCAACTCACGTTGAAAAAAAAATTCATCACAATCGGAAAAAAAGTAGGTATTCTGTATCGATGGAAAAATCAAAAGGCACGTGTTTTAAAACGCATCGTCAAAATGACCTTGCTTAATCGATCGCGATTCGAATCAAATCCGAGATAGAAAAAAAAATCGCACAATATGATTATTACGTAACTAGAATTTATTTAAGTCGTTGGCAGGGATAGAATGAGCACCAAAAAATATATAAGCTTTTGTATTCGTAATGATGCAGAACGAACGGAGACGTGCTTGGCTTCGTAACTCGTCTGATGCTCGATTGACTTTTCAAAAGAGCGTAAAAAAAAGCTTTGGTATATCGGAAGCAAAAAATATAATTCTTTCGTTGCGGAAGAATAAGCACGAACGAGGCTTTTTTTATTTATTTATTTTTTTTTATTTTATAGACGGTAACGAAGCACGAGAAAAACTTAAATGGACTGCTTATCGATTTTACGATTTACGTGCAATAGTATTTTTATATAAACTAATAAATTTGTAAAAATATAATTTTTTAGTTTATTGTTGAAACCGATGTAAGATTTATTCAATTTTACATTGTAATGCCAATTTCATTTAATTTTTATTTTATTGTGTTTTATTGTTATAACTTGACGCAATAATATTTTTAAAATTTATTAATTTGTTTAATCATAT
>JAPYZE010004276.1:0-10998 GCA_030522805.1 Leptomastidea abnormis
CCCTCTCTTTTTCTCTTTCTCCCTCTCCCCCCCCCCCCCCCCCCTCTCTCCCTCTCTCTTTTTTTTCCCGCTCCTCTCTCCCTTTCTTCTCCTTTTTTTTTTTTTTTTTGCAAATAAATTAGTTAAGTTGAAACCGAATATTACTTTTTCTCTTTTTAGTGGTTTGCTATTTTAGTTTGCACACTTGCGCCACTCATCCAAAATATTTATCTATCTTATATTGATGCATTAATATTTTATCGATTGGCTGGATTTAATGATTACTAATTTACTCTTCATTCACCTATATGCAATGACAAATTCATTCTAATACAGCAATATTAATGCGTATTTGAATATGTATCCTACAACAGAAAAGCGCTTGGTGTCGATAATGTCGATATATTCGAGCCTCGATAGCCGCAATGACTCTCGAGTATAACTTTTATCGCCCGGTCAAGAGATAGAGTCGACCTAGCAGCAAAAGAAAGCATAACTCGCGTGCGTATATATGTGTGTCTGTAAGCGTAGTTGCAGAATATTGCGAAAGTTCTGATATATTAGAAAAGCTCTGATCTAGTGGCGGGACGCTGGAGACGGGCTGGCGCCATTATACGACGACGGTTATCTTGCGCCGCGGAGGAGAGAAAGAGAGGTGGAGGGCACAACGAGAAGCTCGAGTGCTGCACGTACCACGCGTATTGAACCTGAGCTTGATCCTCGATATTAGCTATATTCTTACCTTCTTCATCTCCCCTCACCTTTTTCTCCGCGATTGCGATCCGGTCCGCTTATTCTTCTTACCTCCCGCGCATTTTACCTTTGGCTTTTTCTCCCATATCTTTACCCTCGATGGCCCCATCGCGTTTTCTTTTTATTGTAGCTTGTGAATTCTGCGAATTGGCCTTTCAATCGCGAGTATTTCGCTTGACGTAAAGACATACATACACACAAAGAGAAAGAGAGAAATAAATAAAGCAATAAAAAAGGGAGAAGAGAGAAAGTAAAAAAAAAGAAAAATGAAACTTTGGCTTTCCTGCAACTTGCAAAAGCATAATTATCCAAATAAATAGAATGAGAGAGAAGGAGAAAGAGATGGTAGAATGAGTTTGGCTTGCTGCCTCGGCAGGCCCCATTGCAGGTAGCCTTTTAGCCCGCATCCTTAGCTCAAGGGGAATGGAAGAGGAATAGAAAAAAAAAGGTCCGAGCTTGCGAAGCATGCGGGCTGTAGCAAGCAGTATAGCAGCAATAGCCAGGACATCACTGCCAGAGCTTCACGGCAATTATACTAATGGAGAGAAGAGGCTCACTGCCTACAAAGCCGAGGATGAGCGAAGTGAAAAGGTCGCGGGAACGAGGGATCGGCTCGCGTCTGGTAGCAAGAGGAGAAGAGCAGCCGACCGCCAGAGAAGCTACAGCCAGTTGCAAGGCTTGGTATCTCTAAAGAAACGCGCCGACGGAACTGATGCAGAGCTGTTGTGGTAATGGTACGTGCTAGCAACTGAGACTGACTGACTTCAGATCTTCTGACTTTAGATATTCAAGTTGCAGGCGTTGAAAGTCGTGGAGAGCAATGGCTAATCACTACGTTCAGAACATATTATCAAGTACGCAATACATTAACAAACTAAACTTTTAACAAATATATAATATTTTCTCAATTTCAACATATATCGAAATCAGTAAGAGAAAAATCCAAAATCCGACTGAAGGCAAGAAGAAAAGGTAAGAAGGATAAAAGAGACTCTTACGCTTTAATGAATGAAAATACGAAGTAGATGTGTATATGTATGGGGATGAGGGGCCCAAAAGCTTTCGGCGTAGCATAAAAATGCACACGAGCAGGATCCTGGCATACTCTAATGAAAAGTATACTTAGCTGGTCACTTTGATCTTGCTTTAAAAAAGAGGGGAAGCGCAGAAGATATTGGATTGACCGAGGAAAGCTCCACGTATTATATATAGGACTCTGCAGTTACATTCTAATAGAAATGACATCAGTGCCAACTCTAGAGTCTCTCTTTCTGAGACTGACCCGAGCCTTTTTCCTTTCTGTATTGAGAGGCAGCAGCAACCTCTTTCATCTACTTGCCTCTTCTATACCTTGTGTATGGACAAAGTAAGATGTATAGGTATCGGCAATAATTGCTGGAGTTCATTTGCTTTATAAGAAAAATTTCGTCAATTTTAAAATAGTCTATAAGGCATAATCGAAGAGCTTTATTCCTTTTTTTAATCATACTCAATAAATAAAGTTCAGATCTTAGAACTCTATGATGTGATGAAATAGCAACTCATTAATCTAGCAGTACATCAAAACGTAGACCCCCTAATCATTATATCGTGGAACATTTCACATTGATCTATTTGCTCGACTAGTGCGTGGCTATATATGCGTTTGTGCATATGTGGGTGTGTGCACGCGTGACCTCCGCATTCAAATTGAAATCCCGCATACTTACGCATGCGCGCGCTCGTGTATATATTCTCAGAAGCCTCGGAGCTTAAGCGCCATTGAAGTCGGCCACTTAACCCGGAAATGGCGCATAGTACCGTAAACAGGCAAGCGATCCTCGGGAGCTCTTTGGTTGCGACGACAACGACGACAACAGATGCGCCGCCGATCATACATTGACAATAGCCTAACTTGCTCTCTCTCTCCCCTCCTACCCCTGTATGGTGGCGTCCACGCAACCTACAGACACGAGAGACGCATCCGGTCCGATCCTGGAGTAGAGGAGCATGTTTGCGCAAATCCTCGTAGAAGCACAGCCCGCTAATTAGCCAACGCCAAGCGTGCTAGTGCTACTGCTATACTGCTGAGCTGCTGCTGCTGCAGTTTGGCCAAATGTTTGTTCGTACCAAGCAGCTTTAGATCTGAAGAGCATATTTACAAGCCCTCGCTATTAGTTTCCCTTAGGCCTTCTCATCCTCCTCCTCCTCCTCCTCCTCTTCCTCCTTCTATATTGTTTATTCTGCCTTATAATTCAAGTTATTTCTTTTTTTCTTTCTTTCTTTCTTTCTTTCTTGTTAATACGTAGAAATACGGAGTTGGGGAAATGGCTGCGTGACGAATATAATTATTATCGAATGAGATTAATTATTATATTTTATACGAAATAATTTAATATACCTGAGTATCAAGCCAAATTAAATGGAATATTATTAAAATTAATTTTTATACCTGATAAAGACTTATCGATGGAAGATGATTTTTTTTTTTAAATTGATTTTCCCTGACAAAATGTAAGAAAAACTTTTTCAACCGCAACTCGTTTTCAAGCTTTTCGAAAAAGAAACTTTTCGTTTACTACTCGTCCAAGTATTTCCGACTCTAATTGCGGCTCTTAATATTTTTTACTTTTCTTTTAATTTTCGTTTTATGCCGCCTCAAACAAACTTTGGCTTTTATTTTTACTTTGGTAAATCAACACACTAATTATCATTTTTTTCATTTAATCTGTCTATTTAACTTGAATAAAGTAATTTTATTTTTTTTTTTATTTATCACGCTACGGCTTTGAAAAAAAATTTAAGAACCAATATTCAATTAGTAATTTAATGATTGTTACAATTTTATGAAGTAAGATTTGAAAATACTCTCTAAAAAAAAGGATAATTCTTTGAAATTAAACAAAGTGTTAATAATTTGTTAAAGTCAATATCGGGAATCAATAAATTAAATCAGTCACGCAAATAAACAGAAAACAAGTAATTTTAATTAAATCTCTCTATCATTTCAGTTGAAATACTTGAGAACGTTAAAAGCAATTTTATGACAACGCCCGGCCGAATAAGAAAATACTCTGTATGTATACATTAAAAAAAAGGGAGAAAAAATAACGATGGTATAAATTTTTGAAAGACATAGAACGAAAGATGATTTGAAAAAGTGACCTGTCATATAACTCAATATCGTACTGAATAATCCCGCGAGAGGAAGCCTAGCGCAGGTAGCTTCTTCCCAAAGGCCCAAGAGTCAATATTTCCCTCGTCTCTTATCGTAAACTCAATATAAGAGTCCTATATTTTATGCAGTGCCGTGTATAGAGACACATCGTTCGAGACTTATATCATGTAAGTCAAAACCCACTCACCTTAATGGATCGCCTTTTCCTACGGCCAACGTCAGACAGACATTTTCATGGTTTCAATATAGCCAAGAGCTTCTTCTTCTTCTTTCTCTCTTTTGCTCGCGCATCTTCTCTTTTTTCGATACATTTTTTTTTTATTTTATTTTGTACGCAAAAAAAAAATATGTTTTTCACTTGTACTATGGTCATGAAAAAGAGATTTTACCATCATAAAATTGTATCTTAATACTAGTAGACTTTTTATTTTTCAAAAATGATGATTCAATTTAAAATTTTAAAATAAGTTTTTAAATTTAATATTTTTATAATTTTCTTTTCATTTATTAATTAATTTTCATTTATATTTCATAATTTTGTTTTACTTGATGATGTTATTTTCGCAACAATTGCGTTTAAAATAATAGATTAAATTATAATGAAAATCTCGGAAAATCTTATGAAAATTACAGGTATTTTGAACTTTAAAACTATAATAGCTTTAAGCCTTATTTAAAAAGAAGAAAATTATCAACTACTGATTAAACGACAGGTCAATCACAATAATGTACGTCAATTTAAAACCATGAAAAAACATCGCTTCCTGAAAAATATTATTATTATTATTATTATTATTATTAATCGTAATAACACATATATAATCTCTCAGGGCATTAAACTGACTGATTGATTCCGACGTCTGGGTGATCTCTCGAGGAGGGGTTTGATTTATCGAATTTCACGCGACAATTGCCGTCTTCGTTTCCCAACACACACACACACATATATATATTTACATATAAAGCCATAAACGTGGATCAATTCCCAGTAGAGGTGAGAGAGCTTGGCATAGACTATATATTTTCCGTCGGTTGGTGGGGGGCAGTTGAAGCGAATCAAACGGCTGAGCAGCGAAAGCGAGAGAGAGAGAGAGAGAAAGAGCATTAGCGTCCGATTAAATTCTCAAGGCGCCAGCGAACTCGGGCCATTTGCATATTACACGTCGCGGGCTCCGTGTATAATGCAGCCGATTCATTTATCAAGCCCCTTCAGCCTCCTCCTCCTCCCTTCCTCTCTCGCTCTCTTTTTCACTTCCTACCTCCCACGAAAAATGAACTCTCTTGTTTGATGGAAAATAACTTGGAATTTCATTTGCTGACTCTTATCATGGAAATATACTTTATTCAATGTTTATCCAAAGTAGTCTTCTCTTTTACTTCCTTACCTGCTGACATTTCATTTCTATATTATTCCAATATGAACTTTTCTAATACAAACATCGAATAAACAATAATTAATTAAATTTCCGTTATTGATGATGATGATAATAATAAGCATCGCGTCTTACACATCTCGAATGTCATCATAAAGAGCAGATCAACAACTTTTATTTCCTCTTTTCTTACTACAGCATTGTACATTTTACTCTTTTTGCGTTCGGTACTTCTTTGTTGACAAAGTTTCAGTCACTCAAAAAGTTCTAGTGTACGCTTCAATTTTGACAAACTTACTTCTATTTCGACACCCCAAACTCGATCTCTCGAGCTCCTCTTCGCTTTGACCTAAAATTTCACGAGGACAATCTTTACACACTGCTGATGATGATGATGCGACCCTATAGAGAAATGTTGTTGCCCGCACACATGAAAATAACATTATTTTGTTTTCTCTCATTTCAAGCATTTTCTTTTCACTTTCATAAATACATATAAAAGGTTTCTGATTGCGTTGAAATTGCCCTTAAAAACTTACGATGACACAAGTTATGAAAACACTTCCTTCACAATAGTACGAAAACAAAATATTTTTTACAAACTTTGTACACATAAGGATAAACTTGGTGGAAGAATTTTTGTTTCTATAAAAGTATAACTGATGGAAAATAAGTTTTTCAAATTTAAAGAGTTTCTCCAGAGCTTTCCATTCTTTAGCGCTTGCTCGCTGTCGCGGAAAGCCTGACAATACTTCGCATATTCGTTTGAAACAAGATAAGAGATTTCGACATGCGTTTGCTCAAATATTTTATGAATAAAAAGAAACATTGGAATATTAATTTTTTTTTTTTTAAATCATAAAAAATAAAGTGACAATTATTTCGACATGTCTCAAAATATTTTATATCTATAATTATAAAAATAGATGTAAATGTGAAATAATCTTAAGAACTCATGGCAGGATGTTATCTGTCGAGATCCGTATATTGTCCTCTGGCTGGTACCTTACTTGGCTTATATATTATATACCGCAAAGCTTTCATGTCGCAAGTAAGCATCGCGTTCAGCAGAAAACGCACACATAGACACATTTATTTCGAGGATGCATCGTCGCGCGTCTCTCTCTTCCCTCTCTCTGGTCCCACATTTCGCTTCGACATGCGAGTCATAAAGCCTTAGAAAGCCGGAGCTCTTCTCTCCCCCCCCCCTCTCTCATTCTATCTTTATCTCCGTGCGAGTATACATCCATCCATACTGCTGCACGCGCACTGAATATATTTTTTCTGCTTCTTAAAACTTGTTCTCCTCGCAAAATTCCCTGCGAACACCTCACCTGATAAAGATTAATTTTTCGCTGAAGCTGCAAGATTAACGAAACACGAGAAACGATTTTTTGACTCCTTTCCCGTCTCCCGCCCTTTCAAATATCGATCAAGGCCATTACTTTAAAAAATATTCAGTGCTAAACTTGTTTTAAGACAATTCTTTTCAAAACTACTGGTATAAACAGCTTATTGACCATTCTGTACTTATTAATTTGGATTTTCATGTTTTCCTTTTAAAAAAATCAATCCTAAAAGATATGTACCTACAAGGAATAGTAGCAAAAAATTTTGTGTAGGGAAACAGTCCTGCACGTTGCATCTCGCAATTATAGTGGAAAGAGGTTTTACTCAAAAATAAAATTCCGTAGTTACTATATTTTTATTATTTTTGTATTTTCAAGAGTAGAAGCACTAGGGATGAAAAAGGAGAAAAAAAGATATATCTGAGTTTCCTTAAATAACGTGGCCCGACCTCGAACTACCCCAGCCAGTACACATTTCCGTCAATTTCGTCGCGACAACGTAGTAACAACCCCTGCTTCTTCGTATCCCACTCTATACAATTTCGCCTTTCTTCGTCCCCTTTGCTCGGCTTTGTTTTTACGGCGATCCAGGGCGCGAGAGAGAAGGCTGGGAAGAAGAAGAAGCCGCAGCCAGGCCAGCGAGTGCATCGGGTCGCCTAAATAAACATCGCCGCGCGGCATTTTTGGCGTGGCCTGGCAAACACTTTGGCTTTGAAGAGAAGATGGAAGGGGCCATGGAGGAAGGGGGGCTTATACTCTGTCGTCGGAGAGTTGTTATTTTTTTACGTGCTTCTTTATATACCTTTACTCAAACGCCAGGGTAGAAAAGACAAAACAAGTTTACACGACGGATCTTGGGACAGTGAATTAATTCTGTGTTGCTCAACCTTTTTTTTTCTAACTTACAGTCTGTACGTCTTTTTGTCCCATTTCTGATTATCGCTCTGTGTTATCCAATTTACTTTTTTTATTTATTTGTCCACCCTCGCTTTGACTGTAATTTTTTTAATTGTTTTAAATTTACAACTTGTTTAATAACGTTGTAGAAATAATTTTTGAGCAGCCAAGTATTCGAAAATTTAGCCTTTTTTTTATAAATTTATTCTTTAAAATACACACATGCTTTTATGTTATGTTTAATAAAGAAATTCGATAGAAAGCATTTAATTGAAAAATATAATTGGTCAGTTCGGATTATATGATTATAACGCGTTCCGAAATTAAAATGTAAAAATTTATTCAAATTTCTGTTATTGTTTCATTTACGAAATGTACTCTTTTGTACTCGTCTATTTTTCATCAACACAAGCAGTCGCACTTTTCGCGGTTGTTTCATCTGAAGACTTTCATTTATTCAAGAATAAGACACATGTATAAACGTAAAGTGACATAAAAATAGGAGGTTGGCAGTGGAAAGCGAAAATAAACAGATGTGTCCCTGGCTATTTTAAAAAATAAGACAGAGCTCTATCGGGAAGGGGCGCGATGTAATATTTCATATCAGCAAAAGGGGAGCTATATAAATCCTGGTCCTGAGTCGATGGCATAGCAGCCGTCCTCGAGAGTCGATCTCGAAGCTCTCGCGGTGTTCGACGAAGAAAAGTGGGGGGGGAGGGGAAGGAGAGAAAGACCAGGCTTGACGACGGTTGAGCGACTCTCAAAGGGAATAATGGAATATGCGCCGGGCGAGGTGCGAGCGCGCTCGCGCACAAAGAAACGCGAGCTGCGATTGTAATCGTAACTCGATTTGCACGAGAGCGCATCTACCAGCCTTCTCTCCATCTCCCTCTCCCTCTCTCACATAGCTCTACCTTCTTCGCTTCTCTTTCTCGCTCCTCGCCGGAGGGAACCACCACCACCACCACTGCCACGACCTCCAACCAATGGAGACGAAAGAAAGTAGAAGTGATCTGGCTCTGTCGAGTCTCAAACGAATTACGAAAGATGAAATTTTATTTTTTCCCTCGTGGTTCGCCGCCGACTTCGACCCCCCCCCCCCCTTACCCTCCTCCGCCTGTTGGTGCTAAAAGAAAGGACGATATTGCTGGCTTATCCGTGCTGCCAAGGCGAATCGGCGAGCAGTGCTGCTTCCACTTGGACTTATAATACATTTTTTTCTTTACAACAGTCCTTCCAGCTCTACGTTCGCGTGCTGATATTATTTTTTATTTTGCTCCCCTCATCGTCCGTATTACTCTTAGTCTACTAAGTCTCTCTAAGGTACTCTTCCTTCTTCATATATTCTTATTTGCTTCCACGAGCTGCTCTCAAAAAAAAATCTAGCCTACTTAACACTGCGTCCCTCTTGTGCCAAATCCCCCATCCCCCCTCCTTCCTGCACCATCGTGTTTCGCGTTTTCGAATGGAAAACTTTTCTGCTCAAGAGCTTGATGTCAAATTATTGCTGACATCTCATCGATTCTTCAATTGGAAAATGTGCTATCATCGACTTTTTTTTATATCGTAGTTGGCATGTTTATTTGCTGCTACAATCAAAGTCTGTCAAATTTTATTTACGCGCACCGAATCTTAAGATCAAGATAAGTACATATTTAGGTGTTTTTTTTTATTACTTCATGTATAAAATGCGTCAAGAAGATTAAAAATAATTAGCCAAAAATATAAAATATTGAGCTTGTATACCAATTCGACTGTTCTACATTCAGGTATGTGCTTGAACAATATGATCTGTAATAAAAAAATAAAACTCTTCCACGCTGTCTTTTGACCTGATGACACGAGTGTTTGCCAGATGCTCTAGCTAATCCGAGTCCGTGAAGATAAGCCCTCACGCTTATTTCACTCCAAGCTTGAGATGTATCAATATTTACAAACGATGCGTTACCAGTATACCTTAACTCTATCGGTTTTTGCTTACCTTTCTAGATCAGACGTCTATGGCCGATGATTTTACTCCTTTCGAAGAGTTTAACTGCACCCAATAATTTAAATTTTCTTGCTGGTCTTCACCACATTTCAGTTTTACTATTCCCATCGATGCTATTTATAAAAAAAAAAGGAAGTAGAATTACTTTGAATGCTTAAATTAAAGAAATACTTGCAGAAAATTCCCAAAAGAAAGAAAGCACTAAAGCAGTTCTTAAAATCATTCATCACCGAGACGTTGAAAGTTAAAAAAAAATCAGCATTTCCCTTTGCTGCCGTAGGTATTTAAAAAAATATAAAAGCGCAGCTTCGTTAACAAGCAAGGGTGGCTACAACGCATTCGCTTTATTTGGAAAAATTGAAGGCAGAAAAAATAATGGCTCAGCTACAGAAGTAAGTATGTATAGTAGTGCGCTTGAGTCTTAGGAGTTTTTCTCCATTGGAAAATAATGAGCGGCAGAATACTGAGTAGCATTTTGCAGAGGCCAGAGTGAAAAAAGGAATGAAAACGACGGCGAGGGGGTGAAGGGTAAAGAAGTGGTGGCGAGAGCTTGGAAAGAAAAAGCATGGTTATACGAGCCGCATGAATGCGAGAAAGTTTCTGGATATTCTCAGTAAGAGAGAGGAAGAGAGAGAGAGCTTGACTCCTCTTTTCAAGCCTTATCTTATCCGCGCCTGCCTCCTTTTCTCTCCGACTATTCAAGGCTCGCGGCGGCCTTGGTCGGGACGGAGGCTCGGTTTCGCTATTTGCTCAACAACTACGGAGGCAATATGAGCCACCTGTAATTGGCTGCGTGGTTGGTATTTCGCCTTCCCGCACGTGCACGTGCATTTGCTGTGTTGACCTCGTTCCTTCCTTCGTTCCTTCGTTCGTTCGCTCGTCATATTTCCCTTAGCTATTCCTCTTTATTGCTACTAGCAAATAGAGAGAAGCCATCCATCAGCTGCCTTAACTTCTGTACTCCGAGTATCACTCTACCCTCTATATCTCGTGTTTCCTTTCTTCTTCCCTTTTTTTTTTACTGTCGTTCAAAAAATTAATTGACAAGTGAAGATAATGAGCCATTAGCATAGCTATAATTCTTGAAAAACTGATTAAACACTTTTTTTCCATTTGTTTCTCCAAACAGTTTAACATTTTTTTTTATTTTTATACAGATGTATACACGTCATTATAACAAACTTATTATTAGAAGAAAAAATATTATGTCTATATTTTCCTGTCACTTTATCTTTTATTAATTTCGATTTCATCTTTTAAAATCGTTTGTAAAAATGTCTTACGGATATTTTAAGTGAAAACTCTTATCTAGCGACTTGAAATTTATCATTGGCACATTGAAAACTCGGAAGAAAAATTCAGTTCTGCTTGATTCACCTGGAGGCAAGCGACGACAGATAAAATGAAACTAATATAGATGTATATACATATAGCAGTATATATATAGATATAGGTGTGTATATGTGTATATATATATATATATATATATATATATATATA
>JAPYZE010004277.1:0-15722 GCA_030522805.1 Leptomastidea abnormis
TAGTCTTCTTCGTTTTTTGTTTTTTGCTAGATCTTTTTGGGTGCTTTTACGTCCTTACCTCTCGTTTTCTTTTTTTTTTTTTTTTTTGTTCTCTTGGTAGATGTGGATAACAAAATGTTTGTTCGACTTTTTGATAGATATTTGCACGCTTATTTATGCTTCTTTATTGTGTGGTTTTTTTTATTTTTTTTTTTTTATTTCATAATTTATTTTGTTTGAAATTTGATTTTATTAGTAAATTATTATTTTTGTTATAAGTTAACTCTTTAACTATATTTATAGATTTAATTAATTTTGATATTTTGAATTTTATGTCAAAAGTGATAAGGTATTTGATTATTTTATTGAATAATAACTGATGTAAAATAATATTTTGTAATGTATGTTTGATTAATAAATAAGAATTTTTTGCTGTTTATTCTCTGAAATATCTATGTTCTTTCAAGGTCGTTTTGAACATCAATCTTAATTTTTTTTTTATTTCATATAAAAATCTTATACACAGATAGAAAAAACCAACAATTTTGTTGAAAAAAAAAAATTAATTGAATAACTCGATAAAAGAAAATTGCTGTACAATAGAAAATTCATTTAAAGAAAGAAAATTGAGTTTATGTTTTTTTTTTTTTTATATATTGCTATTGTGTGTTTTGAAGCGTGAAAAACAAACGAATATATTCTTATCGTTTTAATATAAAATTTATTGATTTTCCAACAGTTTTCAATTTACCTTTTTTTTTTTTATACAACTTTTTATAAATTTCTCATTTCATCAGATATTGAATATTTAAAATAAAACAACCACTTTTTTTCTTATATCCATTTTTTTTTAAATCAAATATTAAAAACTCATCTCATAGTACATACACGCATAATCACCCTTACTTACCCTTGCCAATTTTATCCCCTTATTTAAACCCCTTTCTTCTCGTACCCAAGAAGCAAAAAAAAAAAATAAAAATACAACACCAACGACAAAAAAAAAGAACAAAAACTATAAGCGAAACATAAGGGGGTCAAATTTGTCGGTAACATCTGTCATCTCAACTTCCCTTTTTACTCCCCATAATTCGTAACACATCTACAACATAGCACAAATCAATGTTAACATACAATCACAATACCGAATGCTCTTTTACTATAATTTTTGTTAACTTCCAAGTTATATCTGCATTTGTCATAGACACGAGAATCCGAGTCTCGTAATTTTGGTGTATGTGGTACTATCGATAATTATTATCGACTACTACAACTACTACTACTACTATACACGCAGGTCACGAATTATCGTGTGGTTTATATAGTCTGTGTTTTGTGCTTTCGTATACATATATTGTGCTTTCCCTTTAGTTAACTCGCTTCATTATCATCCGAGCTTTATTGGCTTGTGGTTACAACTCCAATAAAGACTTTTGTAAATCTATACTCTCCTGTTTAAATACCATTACACGATACCAAGTATACATAAAAAAATAATAAATAAATAAATAATTAAGTTAATAAATTATTTTCATTAAAATTCTAATAAAATTAAATCAACCATAAACTATCACAGTATTCCAAAAATTTATAAAATAATAATAATCATTGACACACCATAAAAACCCATTGTCAAAAGCATTTCGGAAGCTCTCCTTTATACGAGAGGGGGGGGGGAGAGAAAGCTCATATACATATAGGCTCATTAAGCCAGAGCCTAGCCGGATATACGATCCTTGAAGCAGCGCATGTGCAAGGCCTCGCTCGTACCTGCGCGTGCATATAAGCGACGAATGGACCGGGTATGGTTTACGAGACTGCAAGGATAAATGGTATATATATTCTATGCCATATACATACATATATATCTACCTAAACTGTATGAGGGTATATGTGTACATGTATGGGTGTGGGTAACGAACGTTTCATGACGCTATCATTTCCGATGACAATCAGGACATGAGAGAGGGAGAGAGAGAGGGTTTGTATCTGATGCTATATGATCGCTAGTGGTAGTATGGAGTTGTATTGGGTTTTGGGGTGTTTGGATTTATCTTGAGTGATTTTGAATTGAATTTCAATGATAGGTGGTTTGTTGTTATTGATTTTTTGGAGATTTTTGGATTGATTGTTGAGAGAGTAATGAAATGTGTGAATTAATTTTAATTATATTGATACTTTTTTATAATAATTTGATTATAGAATAAATAAAATTTTATTGGCTTGAAAACCTGTTAAAATGATTAGATTAGTTATTTTGCGTGTGTGTTTATTGAGTTGTAATGACAGATTTTAAATTAGAGTAGACAGTGTAGTCAGTGAAGCGATAAAATGTAAAAAAAATGTAGGGTGGGAAAATAAAAAAAAAAGAGTAGAAAAAGAATAAAAGGCATTGATTTAGCGCATAAGAGTGTAATATCAGCAGGAAGTTGGTTGGCATGGTGAATACGAAATCATTATGTCGAGTGTATGTGTACGTATATGTTTGTGTTGAACAAAATGTGAGGAGGAGAGATACAGTCACGCTTCGTGCCCGAAAATAGATTGGCAGTTTTACACAGATGGGATAGAGGAGGTAGAAAAAAATATTTCACGCGACTTCTCTAGAACGTTTACATTTAATTTTTCTTATTATTTTCTTTTTTTTTTCGTGTTTCTAAGTTCAGCTTATACTAAAAATGTAACGGTAAACTTTGCTTACGATGCATGACGTAGGAAATTTTGTTTTTTTGAGAGAGAAAAAATATGTTTTGAACGATATACTTTTAATGAGTTAATATTGATATTTCTGGAGTTGATGAACTATTTTTAATTTTGATAAATCGATGTTTGGTAAGAAAATTAGATCGTTATAATGATTACTCTGTAATGTATAGATGTAGTGTTTTTTTTTTTAATTATCGTTTTATCAACTGTTTGTTTTTGTACTTTTATGAAAAATGAAAAAATAATAATTACCTGACCTAAAGTTAATTTTGATAAGAGAGATAAAAAAAAATGGTTGAAAATACAAAAAAAAAAATAAAGCAAAGGTTCTTTTAGTACTACGTATTGATTTTCCATTTTCTCACTGTTTGTAACATAAACTCTATTATTCTTTTCGCTACTGGGTTAATAAAATAATTCATTGAGCCAAGAATGGATGATCCCAAAAAGTTAAGATAAAAGACATTAATTTATCTGAAGAATAAGTAATATTAGTCAAGAAAAACTTGGGTATATTTATTTTTCTTTTTTTCTCTATTTTTTCTTTTTGTTGAATTTGGTTTGTTTTATTATTACTGTCTACGTAGTTAATTATGAAAATAAAAATTCTAGCAAACAAACTTAGTTTTTATCAATTTCTATATCAAGCATAAACTAAAATAAAACTTTTTTTTACCAAATTTATGGTTTTCCGTTAATTAAAAAAAATAAAATTTTTATTAGAAAAAATAAAAAATACTTTACAAGCTATCTAAAATTGAAATCCTTTTTTAAACCAATCCCAATCTCAAATGTCGATATAGTCCATAGCAGTTTAAAAAAAAAATTGAGCTCATTCAGAATTACTAAAATAAATAAATAATTTATTATTATTTTTTATTAGTTTTACGAATTATTGGATTGTAAGGTATAGTTGATGTGTGAGGTCACGGTTATCGTGTAGGAAATATAGTAAGACAGAGTCTTTGTTTTCACGTAACTTTATTGTTCTTTACAGTGTTAAAGTATCGATTAGAATCTTGAAACGATTTACTGCTTATTGCTTTTTTACTTTTTTCTTTTTTTTAAATTTATTTTGTAATAAAATCGAAGGACAGATTGAGTAGGAGAATAAAAATAAAGTTTCAATGAAAATTTTTTTGTTGTATATTTAATACAATGTATAAATTTTTTTTATTTCTAATTAATTTAATTATTTTTAGTAAAAAATTTGATAAATAATTTAGCGAGAATATAAGTATCTAATAATAAGCGTAATAGGATATTTTATTTTTTTTGTAATATTTTGATTGATTGATTTTATTATCTGGTTCTGAATTTAGATGAGTAATACTATTAAATAATCAATTATATCTCTTATATAGAAGATAATATGACAATAGTGATATGAAGATAATTTTGTTATTTTCGTAATTACTTATTTTAAGATCCTACATTGACTCAAGAATATATAAAATAAAAATCTTCACTATTTTAAGTTTCCATCGTGTGGTAAATTTTCATCGGAATAATTCCTTTATAAATACCTATTTTCTAGCCTCTATCGATCTTTAAATAAACTTTGCTTTTTACCTCAAGTCTATAATTTGAATCAAATGAAATCAGACACTTTAATTCAATCTTCAATATCAATTAAAACACTGACGTAACTCAAGCGTTTTTTAAATATTTGTCAATCTCACGAATAAAAAAATTTTTTTATATACATTAAAAAATTTAAAATAAAATAAAAATAATTTTTTCTCAATAATTAAAGTAGTAGTAAAATATAATTTAAAACCAGCTATAGTGCCGTAACAACAGACTTCCGATGCTAAAACGTGCTATAAATAAGCCGACGCAAGCGAATTTTCCGGAAAATTGGAAAACAATTTTTCCGCCCGTTGCTTGCAGAAAAAGCAACCTCCATAAGGATGAGCGTATTTCTTGAACTTACAAAGATTATACCCTCCTTCCCCCGTTTTACTCTCCCTTATCCTGCTTTCAACTTTGTTCGCGTGCGATAGTCGATTTGGAATATATATTTCTGTCGGTAATTGAATAAAAGAAGCGGTGATTTTTTTTTCGTTTTTTTTTTTTTTTTTTTTTTTTTTTTTTTTTTTTTGTTTTTTTTATTAAATCTTTTTTCTTTTTTTAAGATGGACTTCGTTATTATTTTTTTTTGCGTAATTCATATATTTGCGAATAACGTGTGTGCCCAAAGAGTTTCGTACGTCCTTGTTTTTCTCACCCCTATCTTTTTTTTTTTTTTTTTTTCGAGCAACGGCACATACTGGTGATTAATGGAAATACGAGTAATTTTACTGTGCTGCGGTTTTGAGGTTTGTTTTTTTTTTCCTTCCGGGCTTTTATCAAAAATTCTATGTGCCAAATAAAAATAGACCGTGATATTCTCTATTTCTCTCGGCCTCCATTTAAATGGTACCCTTTTGATCTTAAGCTATTAATAATTCTTGGCACGATTTACCGACGTTTTAAGAATCTTGAAAAGAAATGAATTTTGTTCTCTCTATTCTTTAATTTAGAATTATTTGTAAATCAATTCTAAATTATAATTTTTTAGCTTTTAACAAAAAGAATTTTTAATAGATAATTTTTAAAAATAAATTTAAAAAACTTGCAATGATATGTAATTTGTAGATAAAATACGTGAAATGGCAAATATGCTTTACTGGCAAATTTCACGGAATGTAATTACTTTTAGTTCTTTGACATTACTCGTTTGACCTATTAAATGTAGAGTATGTTATTTCAGTTTTAAAAAATATTATTTAAAAAGGCTTTGTTTTCAGTAAAATTTTTTAATTACTGAAATATAATTATTTTTTTTTATTTTTGTTGTTAGTACATTAAAACAAAAATTAAAACTTTTTTTAATTAAAAAAAATATAGAAATTTGATAGATTGTATTATTTTATTTTTTGATATGGTATAAATTGTTGAAAATACGTACAATATAATTAGACCTTGAAAATTAAGTTTGAAAAGTTTTTTATGTTTCATGAATGTAGCCAACAATTCTACAGACTAATATTTACGTGGTGATATTATCTTTTTTCCTTATTTTTCTTATTTAACTATAAAGATAGCTTACCTCGTATATTTTTATTTCACCATTGTTTAATTTTTTTTTTTTTTTATAATTTCAAATCGAATACAATAATTACAAAAATTTTATTTCATATAAAATTATCAAAAAATTAATTCTATATTTAATTATTTCATAATCATAACCTAATAATAGTTTACAACGTAAAAATTAATAGTATAATTTCAATTCTTCCTAATAAAACAATTAAACACAAACCATTTAATTTTTTTTTACCAACAAGATTCAAAACCTCTTTTTGATTTCTCTCTTCTGCGTCATCAACAAACAAATAAAAAAAAGTAAAAAAAAAAAAAAATAGGTCGCTAAATTCCATTATCAATTGATTACCGAATCGGAAATAATCGTTCAACTATAGTATAGATAAAAGAAATAACCCAAGCTTAAAAAGACAAAAAAATCCCATCATCCACAGTATTCAAAACTAAAAATGAAAAAAAAAAGAAGAATAGCTCACAACTTCACATGAAACACTCACATATAGAATCAAACATCAAAATTACTACCCAACTCTTTTAACACATTACACTCAAATACACACACACATATGCATACGCAAAATATATCGCACTCAAACTCATCACTATAGAATTTCCAGCTCGTCAGCAAACCTCTAACAGGCTCGCTAAGCATTAAAATTCGAAGCACGTCGCGACTTATCAATTAGAGTAACATTGAGACCGACGAAAAAGGGATATATATATATATATATATAAAGAGAGAAAAGACGAAGGGCAAGAAAGAAATAGAGGATAACATTCTACCTTTTCTCTCCAAGTACATAGTATTACATATATTTACGTAGATGCTTTGAACGACGGTGTAAGTGAGAGAGGAGAAACGAGCTTTATTTACAACCTATATACCTACACATACAGAGGTTGGAAGAGCTTGAATCTTCTTGGCTAATTAACGCTCTTGCGGGCAAATACGCGCGAGGCTTCTCTGCGATGCGGCTAGATTTACTCGCTCACTCTATCTCTGTTTGTCTCTCTTACTCCTTTCTGCGCTATATAGGTATGTAGTAGACTTGTACTTTCGATATTCTCTCTCTCTCTCTCTTTCTCTCGTGTACTTAGTTGTCGCGCAAGCGTTTATTGTTAGCTATCTCTGTCTCTTTCTCTTTCTCTCATTGCATAGGATTTCTAGTACCAATTTTGTGTATGCGACTCTCATGCTTATATTATAATATATTCTATGTACTTGAGTTATGTGTTTGATTTATGATACGTGTGATTGTGCTGTTTAAGTATGGAACACATATTATATATAGTAACTTGTTCGAGAATATTAAATTGGTTTCCTCTTTTAATTTTTTTTTTTTTTTTAATGTAATATCGTATTATAAAATGACGTGTCTTATATTTAAATCGATGACTCGTGCAAATTTAAAATTTCTTTCTTGAGCAGATCGATTGTACGAATTTATTTATTTATTTTTTTAATTGTATTCTGTAAAATCAATATCGTCGCAAAATATATAATTAAACTAACAAGAAAATATGAAAAAAATTCAAAGAAATTAATAAACACATTTTTAATTAAAATACCCTTCATAGATCTTTAACGTCAAACTAAAAACCTTTAAAAAAAAAAAAATTTTAAATATTAATCGTAGCGTAACACATATTAAAAAAGTTACAAAAAAATAATTATAAAAAATAAAAAAAAAAATATTAAAATCCCTCAACTCTATACAACCTACCACATCAAAGCTTCTTCGATAAATATTTTAATCAGCTTGAATTTTCCTCTCTTTTTACTCTTTTATATACAAGCAAAAGCTCATCTATAGATTACACAAGCATATCAAAGCCATCATAGAAAATTCCTTTCTCTTTCTCTCTTTATACCCTTCATCTATCCCGTCTCTTCTTCCTCTCTTCAACTCGATCTATACATATAATGTAAGTATACACGTTTATACAGCATATATACATACATATATATTACCATCTCCTAACTTTATGCTCTCGCAACTGGAAGTGCGCTATCTGTCTACTCAGTGTGGATATTTGTCTACATCTATCCGGCCTCACGTAATCTCGTCGGCACTTCCCCAATCCCTTCTTCTCCTCTCTTCCCTTTCTTCTTCTTCCTTAAAGCTTGTTTCTTGGCTTGTTTCATTTAAGAATAAAGCACATTTTTTTTATTGTTATCTCCATCGTTGAAAGAAAAAGATTTTACTAACTTGAGTTTGTCGTTAATCATTTCTTTTTTTTTTTTTTTTGCATTTTACATTTTGCAAAATTATATTTTATTATAATTACCATACTTACATAATAGTATAATTCGATTTTAAATTTATTACTACTACATACAACTACTCTTGTATATTTAATATCAACATCAATTGATAAACAAACGCATATAAATACCATCTTAAAATTGAACAATTAGATATAAACTTGCTCTTGAATATATAATACACTTAATCTCAGATAAATCACTTCAACACCAAGCAATAAATACATAACGCAGTAGTATAACCTCAATAATATGCAATACAAAATATTATATCACAAAAATATTATAAAATACATCCATTATATTTTTTAGTATAAACAAAATTTAATATTACAATTGTATTTCTCTATCTATAACTTTCTATTCAAAAGCAAACACATAAGTACTAACCACAAACCTATACTAATATACATCCTCTCCCTCCCTCCTTCCCTCATACTTCCTTCCAACACAAACTTCTTGTGTGAATTACAACTTCACATGTTACAAATAGAGTATTTAATTCTCTTACGATGTATACCTATAATACATACCATGCATGTATGTATGTATGTATGTATGTATAAGTGTACATATTCACATGAGTTTCTTCTACCCTCTCACTCTCTCCTCGAAAGCGTCGAGTTAATTAGCTTGAACGCGAAATTCATTGATTCGCTGCTAAGCTCCGTTTAGCTCTAAAACAGAGAAAGAGAGAGATAAAGAGAGAGAGAGAGAGAGAGAGAGAGAGAAAGAGAGTTTTGTTAGTCCGATCGATAATCTCTATATGTAAATGTATGTAAGTGTGTGTATACGTTTATATATAGATATATACGATAGAATCTAAACTAGTACGAAAGCTTAAGAACAATCAAAGGTGGTGGAAGGGTAAAAGGAAAGGGGTTGGTGATGGTGGTAGTGGTGGTTGAGCTTGTGAAAATCGTTCGATAACTTTAAGCGATGCTATAAGGAAAGAGAGAGAGAAAGAGGGAGAGAGGGAGACTTTGGAGAGATCGAAAGTTCACCTCTGGTGTATTTCATGCTCAAGGGCTGTGTGGTACTAGTCTGAGTAATTGGGGAATGAAGAAAAAGAGAGGGAGGAAGGGAGAAGTGGGTGAAGACCTTGTCCGAGACTTTATATACGTGGGAGAGAGGGTAGGTTTGTGTGGAGGAGGACTATATAGCCAAATACATAACGGGCTTTTCTTGCTTGCTTGCTTACTGGTTCTCTTACTCTCTCTCTTTGTGTGAGTACTAACACGCGATGTATCTTGGATGTAGTATACTATATAGGTAATACTATGGATGTGATCTAGATATATAGATGAATTATCTATATGTATAGGAAAAGGATTATAACGACTCTAGGAGCAGATTCTCTCTTTCTCTCTCTCTCTCTCTCTTTCTCTTGCTTTAGACTCCTGAGGGACAGTTTCGATAACGTCAACTTGTCTTACAATTGTGCTAAACTACCTTCCGATATTTGCTCTCTGAATTTAATGTTAAGGTTTATAACTATATAAACGTCATGTGGTTGTGCAAAATTTTAATTGGGTTTATATTATAAATTTAATTGTTTTAAATGAAAATTTTTCATTTATTACCTTAAATCTTATTTGATAGATTTTTGTTTAAAAATTAAATTAAAAATATTACTCAAAACAAAATATTTTAGGATTGACTAGGATTAATTTGTTTTTTTATAAAAGAAAAAGTAATTATTAAAGAAAATTAATGAAAAGAATATAATAATTAAAATAATTAGAAAATAATGTCATCCAAGGTAAAATTTTATACACTCGATTTATAACTATATGGGATTGACGATGCTCCGACCACCCTATGAGATCGAATTATTTTTAATCGAGAGGAGACTATTATATATAACTGAATACTTCTGGTATGAGTCGGTCTGGATAAAGCACAAATTAAGTCTGTAATATAAGTTCGATAATCTCTCTTACCGTAGAACGAGTTACAGCATTTGCTTTTCTCTTACCATTAATTTTAACTTGGTAATAGGTATATACATATATAACTTAGGTAATTTTATTAAGCTATCGTGTATTTAAACTAGAACATTAAGTGTATTGATTTTTGTCTGCTATTGAATTAACATGGGATTTATAAATATGCTAAATTTTTACAAAAATAATATTATTGTAGAATGAAAATAAAATTTTGATAAATAATTGTTTTATAATAATTTATATGGAAAAAAAACTTTTTTACAAAATTTTTTACTATGCATACCTATTTTTCACTTAAAAAAAAAACTTTTAACTATTATAAATAGTCTGTACAATTGAACGTAATATGCACATAAATATATCGGATATAACACTTGAAATAAATTTTAGTTGTCTGATTATCCCATACACGACAGAAGCGCAAAAACCTAACTAACGGTATATAAGATGAAGAAGAAAAAGAGAAAAAGAGAGATTGTGAATAAAAGCTAAAAGCATTTACCTTGATTAAGTGAACCAATTTATTTTTGTATGTAGGTAGTAGCAAAGAGATAGTTACAAGAAGCTAAAGATTTGTTGTTATAGTTGTTGGTGTTAATTTATTTTAGTTGTTGCAGCTGGGACTTATTATTCGTGATATATTTATTATTACTATTAAAAAACGAATATTCGTAAATGTATATAATTAATCATAAGTGTAATAATAATTTAAAAAAAAAATATTATACAAAAATCATAATGAATTATATTTTTAGGATAATTTTTTCCATTTTGAAATAGTAACGAAATTTTCATCGTTTTGCTGCTAACCACTTTATCTCGTTTATACATATATATAGGTAACGTGATGCTCTGCTTGGTTGCATGTGTTCTCTCTGTCTCTTACTCTCTCTCTTGTGTTATAGTAACTTTCAACCAGCGCTCAATGGCGCAAAGAGCACGAAACATCTGCACGGGGGCCTTAATCAAGATTCGCGAGGCACGCGATCGTTCGAAGCGAAATGCATTTATATGTATATGTATATGTATATATCTATATATGCCTTGAAAAGTGAGAGAAAGAGAAAGAGATAGAGAGAGAGAAGCTTGGATAATTGTATGGTTTTCAACTGAAAGGACCTAAAGGCAGTTTCTGTTTGTGCTGTGAAGATGAGCTTTTGTACTAAATACATTTACATTTTTTTTTGTTTTATTTTTTCTTTCTCTTTATATTTCTTTTTATTAAGAAAAAAAAATGTAGTGGTTAAGAAGAGTCAGGTAATTTACACGTATTTTAAAAAATAATTTTTTTTTTTGTCTCATTTTAAATTGCTATTTGAGAACTTCAATAATAACGTGTGTTTTTGTGAAATAACAGAAAATTGTAGAGTATTTTGTGAGAACTGCTCAAAATGATATTTCGAAATCAAATATATATGTTGTACTACATATATGCAGGTACTGTAATAGTTGACAATTTAATAACAGTGTTTATTTTATCTAGTTCTATATTTTAGTTAAAACATTGTTATCACAGCAGTTATTAAAAAAAAAAATGAAAAAAAAGAGAACATACCGATAGCTTAAATAAATTTGTAAGTATTTTAACTTTTTTTTTCCTTATAAAAAAGAAGTTAAATCATCAAAGTACTTATTGTGTCATTACTGTAATAAATTAAATAAGATAGATTTAGATATATACCTATATGTTTGCCCTACATTTCAAACTATAACGATATATCTTCAGTAGGTCATTTCTAACTTTAATTGTTCAATAAAAATAAAATTGATTGAATTAATACAAAATTTATTTATACGACTTTGCTCTAAAATTTTCATTATCTTTACAAAGCTCTATATTCACATTCCCTCTTTCATTAAAACCTTGTTAAATTTTGTTGCAAGTATCATAAATTCATACTTTAATTAATTTCATCAATACAATAACAACAACAACAATAAAATTTAATCCAGTATACATACACACGTATAACTTATTTCAATATTTATTGTATAATATCAATACATTTTCCATTTGTATTCAAAATGAAAAAAAAAAGAATAACTGGAAAAGCAGCTTGGAAACTCTAACAATAACTTTCTCCCACAAAACACATCTCGATCGATCACACACCGGTACATATACAACTGAGACCTCGAGAGTAAGTGAGAGAGAAACAATTTATGTATCAAAACTTTCTCCATAAATATCGCAAGGAACACACGAAAACCCCTGGCATGTACGGATCTTTGTAGATAATCGAAAATCATTCGTAAAATTCGTGAATTTTCATCAATTGAAAAAAATAAATAAATAAATGAAAAAATTTATAAAATTTTAAATAGTCTCATAAAAATTTAACAAAGTTAATATAAACCAACCTGACATTTTATAGATTAAGATATCATTTGTTACTAGAGAAAGGTGAGAGAAAGAGATGGATAGATAGAGTGATATTACAGTTCTATAGACAACTGGGACACTTCGACAAAAGCCTGTTCTCTTACTCTTGCGACCCTTTACTCTTCCTCTTCCATTTGCTTTTACCTACTCTTAGACAAGACTATTTCCCTTCCCTCTAGTGCATATAAACTCGGATAATCAACTCGTCGACCCCCTCCTGCGAGTCTTACACTCGGAAATAATTTATTACGACCGATAATGTAATTTTGCGGCTTTGAAATTGCGAATGTTTGTTTGGATATATTATATTGATCGAGGATTTTTTTATGTGTGTACTTTACATATAAATTTTTATTTGAAAATTTTGATAATTGTAACTAAATTGAAAATATCTTTTCTTTATTTTAATGTTTAATTATACAGAATAATTTGATTCTATAATTCAAGTACATTTAAAATTACTCTTCTTGAAAATACTATCATTATAAATCTGAGAATAGTTTTAGTCTCTTAAAACGACGAGAATTAAAAAAGTAACTTTTTAATGATTCCTATTATTTTTAAAAGTCAGATTATCTGTAGAATAAAAAAATAATGGCCAAATTACACTTTGTATTAAAGCTACTCGTTTCAATTGCATATTTCAATATTTTTAATTAAACGCTATAAAACGTAGTAGTATCGATAACCAATATTACAACAACAAAAAAGTCACATACACAAGAACTACAACTCATATAAAGTCACATAACAAAAGCTACGCAATATAGTAAAGAAAGTTATCTTTTTTCAAACAAACTCTTCTCGTAAATATATCTCATCTCCTTTCATCTTTACAAACACAAAGGAGTTACGCATCGTGCATCTCGATTTTTTTTCTTTTTTTAAAGTCGTCATTCAAAAGAATAAAGAAAAAAAGAAAAAATTCAAGCTAAATTCTTGGCTGAGATTTTTTGGGTCGAGTGTTGGTGTGGTAAATTCGTATGAGAGTGTGTGGCTGTTCTCATTTTATTCTCATCTATACGTAAGGCTTATCTTTGGTCCCTGCGCTTGTCAATATTTCTCAAGCGGGTATTCGCTTGTTAATATTCAATTTTTCTTTTATTATTTCATACTTTGGAATTACTGACAATTTTTTTATCCTTCATTTTTAGATACTTGACTTTTTTTCATTTTTATTTTATAGATGGATGATTTAAAGGATTTTAAGGATGACATTGTGGAATATTGCCTTTAATTTGAATGATCAAACTCTTTCTATGATAATACTTTATTATTTTGTGAAAAAAAATTTTCCTCGGTCGATAAATGATATTGCATTTTTCTGATCACATACAGTACTGTTTTATTAAATTTTAATTACGTTGAGTATGATATAGATTTATAGCATCGTTTATTCAAAATATTGAAAATTTATTTTTTTCATTTTAATTATGATTGATAAAAATGTATAATTTAAAAAAAATTATTTTTTAACGAGAAAATTTCTTGCGACAATTTTATTTTTTTTTTATTCCAACTTTTATATAAAAACTCGAGTAATCACGGTATCTTTTGATAAAAAAAGTTATTAATTTTCAATTGAAAATTACGGTACAGTAGTTATATAGCTATAAATCTATTTGATCATTAAAAGTATGCAAGCGCATTTTTTTTCAAATTAAAAAATTGTTCCAAAGACTTTTTTAACAAGAAAAATTTTAGCTAATGAACAATTTAAAAAAAAAATCTCAAGTATTTATTTTTATTGAAATTCGTGATAACTTAACAAATGATCAGACTTTTACGATTAATAGTAACGTAACAATAGAGAATGCAAATCTTATTCAATTATTCAAGCTTCAACTTAAACACTTACTTTAGCAGCAGCTGAATTTTCTGAGATCATAATTGTGTCTGTTAAAACTATATTCATTCGCATTAGCACTTGACTCATAAAGTTGTATATTTATAATCTTACGTGTCGTTATTTTATTACTGATATACAGACAATAAACTAAAAATAGTTATAAAGATAATATAGGCCTATATGTGTATATACAACTTTCTAAGAATAATAACTTTGTAATACTTACTTCCAAAAGCCAATTATTTTCAATGCTGATTAATATATATCTCTCTTTCACAATCTCTTTCTCTCTCTCTCTCTTTCTCGACTTGTTCAGAATTTAAATTTACTTTCATCTCAATAAAGCACAAATATTTGCCCTCCCCCGTACATTTTATAAAAGTAATTTACGAAGTGAAATTGCACGCTCACTGTTATAATCATAATGATAATGATAATAATGATACTCACTATATCCTCAGTTTTCTTATCAATTTTTAAACTGATATAAAATTTTTTTATATGTGTATACATATAAATATACAGTTACGCTTCCATGAAAATCCTCGTCATGTTTATTAAACTCTCATTCAATGAGATTTTATATTATGTTTTGGTTTCGGTGGCACTTTAAAACTCGTGATATTATTATTCTCGTTGCAAGCTTTGCATAACGTCCAATAAATCATTTAATACAAGCAATAAAAAATGAAGAAAAAAAAAAAAATAAAAACAAAGTCAAGTTTTAAAATTGAGATTGAAACATTGTCAGTGTGTCCATCAAAATAAATATTATTGGTGTGTTGTGTTTTTAAAAGAGAGAAAAAATAATGGTCTTTTAATTAATTTGATCGATAAGTTTGTTTAATTTAAATTTATCGAGCTATACTTTACAGATAAAACTTGGTTTATAAAATAGCAAACGCAGACTAATTTAATTTTCAATTTAACGAATTTACTTTACCTTCTCTTACATTAATTTGCAATTACATTCTAAATGAATACTATCCAAATCAATAAACTTAATAAAAAAAAAAAAAAAATTAAATCAAATAAAAAAATTAAAAGCAACATCATAATAAAAATCTTATAATCTATAAATCAAGTATCATCAATCGTTTAAAAATCAGCTTTCCTATATAGTCAAGCTTATAAAAAGGTTCTCAACAAAAACCTCTCATCTCCGATCATCCTCCTATATCCCATATATACTTACACATAAGCCCAAGAGAAAAAAAAAAGAAGCAAAGATATAGTATACACATACACATATTATCGCGTCTCCCTGCAATCGATACGTCATCCTTAACTTTCCACCTCTTTCAACAAGAGAACATGATCTTAACCTTCTCCTCTTTTCTCTGACGGACTTCTTCTTCTTCTTCTTCTCCTTCTTCTTCTTCTTCTTTTCTATATACACGTTAAATCAGTGCGGCTCGAGAATTCAATTTCCACACGAGAGGGAGAGACTTCGTGTAGGTATTTATATCGTCTCTTCAAGTTTTGAAGTATATATATATA
>JAPYZE010004278.1:4781-17398 GCA_030522805.1 Leptomastidea abnormis
TCACCAAGACAGAAAGAAAGTGAGAGAAGTGTAAAACTTCGCGCCCAAAGATTTACTTCACACGAGAAAATTTAATACACGATTTTTCAGCTTGATTTAAATTTTGTTTCTGTTTCGCGAGTGGAAACTTGATAAGATTTATTGTGTACATGTAAAAAGTACTACTACTTTGATTCTATTTTTTTTTAGTTAATAATAAAGAAGAATAATTAATTTATTTTGTTATCTATGTTATTAAATAATAAATTAATATTAATTGTTTTATTACACCAAAAAATAACAATTTAATAAAAAAGAAACGATAAACTTGAGTTTTAGAATAAAATAAAAAATCAAGAGGCACGCAACACTAACACTCCGCTTTTGAAAAAGCAAGACTAATAAGAAAATCTAAAAAGAAAAAGATAAATTAGAAATTAATCTCATTCGTACATTTCTCGTAGTAGTATAGCAATCATTTTCACCATGACCAAGCTCATCCACTAGCGCTTAAACGTGACAGACCTTTTCGATAATTGAAAAAAAAAATCTATATAGGTAACGTCTATCGAAAAGAAATTTCTCCAAAGCGAAATATCCTATATACTATCCCGCAATAAAAGTATAGTGAAGACGAAAAAAAAGAAGAAAAAAAATGAAATGGTACAAAATAAGATCCAGAAAGCTGCAGAGAAAGAGAAAGCTCAGAGTTAGTCTTCTCTTCTATATCTACTCAGCAAAGCGAATTACTCGGCTCTGTCTTTTAACCTATAACAAAATACCAAGCTATCCAATATCTCTTCCTCTCTTGCTTGTGTACCTTCTATATGTATATACGGGAAATCCAAGGCTCCCCGTGAATCTCGTCCTCCTTCATACATATATACCTATCCACCTTATAGCCTCCGGGTCAAATCCGTGTATCCCTGTAACACAATCGTACATACACACATATACACATACACACATACACTAGATATGCAGTGAATGCAGTGATGAAGAGAAGATAGATAAAGGGGTAGAAGTAGAGGGGCTGGATGTTGAAAAGCCTGTACCGTTCAAAGGGACTAATTAGCCCGTCACTGGATCCCTTGCGTCTCCTGTATCAGAGCATCTTTCTCTCTCTCTCTCTTTTACTCACTCTTGCCTCCGGTGTGTTTCCCACGCTATATGGCCCGATTTTCAATTCGACGACGGAGAGAACGACGATGCACTACCACATGTATGTATACACATAGAGACAGACAGATATATATAGACCCACGGCTTTAAACTCATGTGTACCTATGTGTGTTGCAACACGGTTCTGCTCCATATTTCATTCACATAAGCTACCTTATATACATATCCCGAGGCAATGTCTATGTATATATGTTATATGTATGTATGTATGTATGTATGTATGTATGTATGTATGTATGTATGTATGTATGTATGTATGTATGTATGTATGTATCTTGATACCCTCTTGCCTTGGTGAGAGGCTTGATACTCTGTCCGAGACCTATATATATATACATTCTACTCATTTCTACATATCATCTTTAGTATACATCTTAGTTTTGAATGAATGACTGTCGAGGCTTATAAGTATGTTTTAAGTCTGTGTGGCTATAGTTTCTAATCTGGATTTTTAGATTTGACGTTTGTGAGCTTTTAATTTATTTTAAAACTTATTTTGAAAATAAATTTCATTCTTTTTAAGTATATAACACTGGTTAATTTTCAGTTCAATCATGTTTTTTTTTTTATATTTTATCTAAAATTTTTAAGATTTTTGTCGCTGTGCATAAATGCTACTACAGCCTATATTGATTTTTCGGAGGCATTACGAGAGAATATATTTTCTGCTCTTCTCTTTCATCTCTCCTTTACTTACTACGTGTGTTTCTCTATTTGTATTTAAAGTTTGTTTATGTTTCCTTTAAGCTCTTCCTATTTTTCTTTCTCCTTTTCAATTTCTTTCTTTTGATTCGATAATATTGGCACTCTTGGCTTGAATGTTTTATTCATTAATTGTATCGTCAATCCTGGCGTGTTTAAGGATTTTTTTTAGGTAGTCTTTAACCGAAATAAGCCGATTATTACTGTTATTTAAGCTACAGCTTTGGTGTTACATATAAAAGATGTTTAATATTAGTATATACGTGAAAAACAAGTATACCTCATGTACGACTTTTTTTCTTTGAAACATCGATTGTTTAGTGCGTGGTACAATTTTTATCTAAAGATAAAATGACTTTAGTATAGATATCAGCCGTATCGAATTTTCTAGAATAATAATTTGTATCGTTGAAATGTTTAATTTTTATATTTATTTAATATTTTATATGAAATTGATGAGATGGAAATTTAGGAAGATAATAAGTTACATTCGTTATTTGTTAACACCGTTCTTTCATATAAATTTCATTATTTGACTTATAATCTTCTTAACTAATTCATAAAATAAAAATAAGTATTGTGATTGTTATAATTTTTTCCAATGAAACAAATGTTTAAAAATATTATTTTCAGAAACAATTGGCTAATACAGACATTTGATCTATTAAACATATTTATTTTCAGTTTGTTATTCAAGTCTTATTTTTCTTTTGACAATTGTATTTTAAAAAATATTTTCGATTGTCATTGAACTTATCAAGACATTATTTGAAACATATTCACACTGTATTTCAAATATATACGTATGGATAGAAAAAGAGTATAAGAAATAAACTTTAATTTATTATATATGTATTATTAATATTATTCGCGTAAAATAAAGTATACCTAAAACTACATTATATTAAAATTAATATAGTTTTGATAACGTTTAACCTTCCATAAAATAATTATTAAGTATGTTTACAAAATCTTATAATTTTTCAATCACTCGAAAGAAGAAAGAAATCTCACCAACTTATTTCAAATATTCAAAAACCCAATCCATCCCTTTATCGTAAGAAAAGCTCCAACTCAGCACTTGCAAGCTCATCAGAAATAAATCTTCGACATCGATTTGAGTTACGCCTTCCACCGATTAACTTTTAATTTTTGCATTAAAAAAAATCACATATAAAACATCCAGACACACCCATTACAATCGTTACACAAAATATTTTATATTTTCAACTTTTTCCCAAACTTGTCGTAAAAAAAATAACAAATCAAGAAGAAAGAAAATCTAAAAAAATGCAGTCGCATGGTAGTTCGATAACTATACATCCCACGCTCTTTTTATATACCCCTTTTTTCTCTATAGGCACTACAGCTGCGCGACTACGATATGTAGAGTCAGATTTGAATTTTTCAAGACAGTAGCGCTATTCGGCCGTGAACTGGGTCGCTCTAGTCTCTTCTCTTGTTCTCTCTCTCTCTCTCTCTCTCTCTCTTTAGTTTTCAGGTCTATGGAACTAGTCGACCAAGTATGCGTTCGGTTGATTCTTCATAAACTCTTCTTCTTCTTCTTATTCTCCCTTTCTTTTTCCATCTCTCACATCTGCCTATATATATGCAACATATTCTTTTTTATTTCTGATCTCCCACTTAGAGCATTACGCTACTTCGAGGTTAAACTCCAAGTGGCTTATATAGCTATATATATGTCCACAGAGAGCACAGGATGGGGATTAAAAGTTATACCCTTACGTATTGAAGTGTAAGCGCGAGTAGTTGTTAGTCAAGCACACACACACACAAGCGAGCTTGAAACTTTTCTTTTCTCTCAATACTCTGTATTCTTTGTCTGAAAGCTTATATTTATACTATAGTCGATTAGTCTTATACAGTATGTGTGTGCGTGTATGTAGTTGAAGAAAATTTGATCCTTGGGAGTATGCATTTTAATGATCCGTTTATCTGTTTTTTTTATTATTAATATTATATATTTGCTAGGATATATAAATTTTGTGTGGGAGTGAGTTTATGTGGCTTGGTTGAATTTTAATTAAAATTTACTTCTGCATTTCTAGCAACGATATTCTCTGTTTATATGTATATAGAGTTTATGTGTATACATATTTTTTTTTCTTTTTTTTCAATGTGGTTGTTGCTGCTCGTTTGTTTAAGTAAACAGGATATGTAAGCGAATCTCGTTTTTCATCGGTAGCCAACACAGAGAGCTGTGTTATGTGTTTATGTCGGAGAAAGAAATACTGTTGTGTTTAATTATTATTGCGAGAATTGTGCGGTTTAACTATGGGTGTATATATGTATATGTATATGGTAATGTGTATACCTATATTCGTGCGTGTTGTAATGTAATAATTATCATAAAATATAACACGGCAAACGAAAAAATTGCGAAAAAAGCTCGTGGAATTTTTTTTTTTGTTGTTTTTGGATAAAGTTTAATGAAACTTTACATTATTAGAGAAAATACAAGAGACCAAAAATAACAGAAAAAATTTAATTTTATGAAAAAGAAGAAAAAAAAAGAAAAGTTAATATTACCAAACGTACAATAAGGTAGTTTTTTCAAACTTATTATTATATACAAACATTATAATACAAAACTAAGACTACCAAAATTCAATGCGACACAACGCGTAGTCTTACTAATTTTGCAAACTCCAGTCTTAGATAAAAAAAAGATGTAATACAGATGTTCTGTTTTGATTTTAAGAAGACCATGACAAAGCTAAAAAAGTAATTAACTGATTAGTCTGTGCCGATTCCGGGTCTTGTTAGCACTAGCAGACAATATAAGAAGCCAAGGATATCAGTTAGGATCAATTTTTGTGTCTGTTACTTGATTTTGGATGATTATCGCGTGACTCTGAGTTTGTTTTGTTCGTTATACATTATTTTTGTGTATATCCTATTATGATTTCTCATTAGTAGACGCTATGCTTATGTATCTTTTTATATCTACTATGTAAACTTGTTTTTTATTTTTATAATTTTAAATGAAAAAAAAAAAAAATCGAATTAATTAATTTTTATGCCTGACATACATTTTCAGGTTAATAACCTCTGAACTCTAATTCTTCTATACGTTATAATATAATTCACATGCTTAAGCTTTAATCGTTAGGATTTACTGTTGCAACCCCCGACCGATTTCGTTAAGCTTATACCTACCCACCACCCCATATTCCCAAAATGTTATGGAGATATTCAAATGAATTTAGCGGAGACGCGTATACACCTATACATATGAGATTAAAACAAGAGTCGAGAATGAGAGGGAGAAGAAGAGAAAATTATATATATCGAACGACGAGACATATCTGATACAAATAATATAACATAAGCTCTCTTCAATATTTGTTTCGGATTATTTTCAACTTTACATGAAAATTTGTAAGGATAAATACAAAACGATTGAAAATATCGATTAATTTGGTCATAAATAGTATCCTTTACTCTCTCTCTCTCTCTTTCTCTCTCTCTATAAACCATATTATTTAAAAAATATGTGCAAGACAGCTACTTGTTTATCGGTACAACGCCCACGAGAAATTTTACCGTTCTTTTTTTCAAATATATAACAATCGATGCTCGAGCAGCTGCAACTTTATCATACGTTACTCCAAAATCCGTACAATACCATCCGAAGTAAAATACACATTCGTAAATTGAATACAAATTGAACGTTGGAAAAAGAGATAATGAAAGAAGGAATTGAAAACGTCAAATAGTAAAAAAAAAAAATTGTATCTGAGAATAGTATATTTTCCCAGAGAGAAAGATAGCTTGCGGTCAGCCAATTGTTATTTCATTATATACATTAAGCGCAGGATAGATGTTATATTTATGTGTGTTCGTAAAACGTGGGAGAGAGAGAGAGAGAGAGAGAGAGAGAGAGAGTAATCACTTGTGATAAGCCATCCGAACGATCGTCACGTTTTAGAACGTGATCGAATTTAACGAGTCAAGAGAGAAGGAAGATACGTGTGTAGGTGCAATTTTTTTTATATATAATACTTGAGAGCTAGAATTAAAGCTCGCCGCAAGCTCACCTTAGTTTTAATGTACGCCATATGCGGCACGTATGAAAACGCTTTTGGAGGGGGGGGGGGTAAGGTATAGCGCCTGGCCCATTAAGTAATACAATAGACCGAGGCGGCAAGCGCACGCTTCTCTCTTTCTCTCCTTACTATACTTCCCGGCCAAGAGCCCGTTGAACCTCGAAAAATCGATTGACACGAAACGATGAAAGAACTACTGCCGCTACTGCTGCTGCTGTTGCTGATGTAATATAGCTTTGTGTGTAGTCTATAATGCTGAACTTTCAAGTTTCTATATAAGATTTTTACTGCTAAACGTATGATATAAATATGCTTTGTCTTATGGCAATTGTACAGGTGATATTTTAGGTTTAATAAGACAAAACAGGGCGTGGAAAAAATTTAAATTAGTTTGATTAATATTATACGAGCTTGACTCCTTTTTTTTTATTACTTCTTCTTATACGGGGGATATAAATTGTCTTTGTAATGAAGGTGTTAATAATAGTTTAATTAGTAGGTGATTATGCAGTCTGTCTTCGTTTGAAGTTTCTGCATAGTCATAATGACTTGGAGAGAAGTTTTATGGCTGTGTAAAATTAGTTTGGGGTATTAACGGTAAATTATTAGGCTCGCTCGCGACTGTATGTCAATATAAAACGATGTGAAAAGCTAAAGTTAGGTTGATCTATATAAAAAGAAAAAGACAAAAAACTAAAACAGATAAAGATTTACGTTGCGTGTACGTGATTATTGATTATTTTCTTTCTTTTTTTATTATTATTATTATTTTTATATATCAGCACATATATTCAATTTAACGTCCGAGTAAATTCAAAAGTAATGGATATTATATTGATTCAAAAAGATAAAAAAAAATATATAGTGTATAAAAAAAAATTTTTTTTCTAGGACGTAGAACCTTACTTATGTTACTAAAATAAGGTCAAAGTGTGGTAGTGTTTTTTTTTTTTTATTTCAAGAAAATTTCTATTTTTGTTCTAAGAAAACTTAAAGCGAGTGTCACGAAATGCCTATATACAATCCCTCGTTTTTTTTTCTTCTTGTTTTTAAACTTTTCTGTTATAAATACGCTTTTAAATACAATTATATACACGTATATAAAATCGATCAGCATTAAAAACTTTTAAACTAGTACTTTACTACTCACCCTAGAAAACACATTACGCTTTTCTATAAAAAAAATCTATCCAAGCATTTATAGAGCATTAAAGACTTTTTCTTCAAAAAAAAAACAAAAAAAATCTAATGTCACATTTCACTAAAAGTCAGCGTTCGTTAGCGTATTTACACGATCGATCGAATTACGTACGATTTTAGCGTAGGTTCGTAGAAAAAGAGAGTGTGGGAAAAAAGAAGAAGTGAACTGCATCGCGTTACCCAATGAAATAACGAGTCTAAGAGAGAAAGAAGAAAAAAGAAATAGAGGAACAAGACCGACGAGGCTCGGGTGAAATAAATTGCTCACGTTGGAGTTTTCTACACGTACGTGGGAGATAGAATTTTATATAATATATAGTATGAACTTCCTCGAAAAAATCGTTTGAAAAAACAGAGTGTTTACCATCGCGGTTACTTGCAAGCTCGACTTTGCAAGCTCTGCTATTCTCAAGCGCTTTTGGATGATCCAGCAGGTAGTTGGCACTTAAGCTGATTCCTCTTTATTTTTTCTTTTTTCACAACTATGTGTAGTATACATCTCTCGTTAGTCTTCTATATCAAATAATTTTTTCCCATCTGCATAAATCCTGCATCACTCATGTATATTTACTCCAATTCTCCTCTCTTTTTCCCTTCCCGCTTTCTCTCACTTTTTCTTTTGCAGCGTAAGCTCTTTCAAACTTGAAACTTTGACACTTCATAGAAAACAAATGCGAGTCAAAAAGCACCCGTATGATTCCAAGCAAAGGACGCATAAGCTTTTCCCGAGCACATCGATATACAACACACGAAAGCGAGAGAAAGAGAGATACCAAGCAACCACTAATGTTTGCCATGTTCCCCTGTAACTTTGGTAAAATCAATTTTCCAACACCGACCTTCTGCTGTTGCTGTTGTTGCTGTAGTACACCAGCTGGGTCCTCTCTCTCTCTCTCTCTCTCTCTCTCTCTCTCTCTCTCTCTCTCGTCACAGTCATAGTAGTAGGTTGAGAAACCTAGAGTAGGAGGGGTAACACGAGCGGACACTCAGCTCGAGCTCGAAACTATGCGCGGACGTACGCTGCACTTGATGGGAGTACATATATACATGTAGGAGCTTGGGCTCTAGGAAGAGCTTGCATATACACATATGTGGGTGTGTGTGTGTGCCAATTAACTTTTCATGCGCTGAGAGTTTGTGCACGCGTGTACTCTGTTTATTCATATATGTACATTTAACGGAGAGCAGCGGCAGCAGCAGTAGTCTGTTGGTAGCATGTCTGTCTCGTCGAGTGTGTGTATGTGAGGTTGTGTATATATATATATATACACTACACTATACAGAAGCAGCAGCACGTATATAGGATAGCTTGACTCACGTTTTTTCTTTTGTAAATGTTTGGCAGCATATACACACGTATATATGTATACGTATATGCTGTACTGTACTTTACTGTCAGCGTGAGAAATGCTGCTTCTGCTGCTGTTTTTGTTGTTGTTTGCGTGTGACGCGAGCTTGAAGGAGAATATAAGTAAAATATACAGTTTGGTGACTCTCTTTGAGTCACTTGTATTTGATGAATATACTTTCGTTATATTGTTGTACTTGTGACTTACAGCTTATAAGTATATTGTGTTATACTTACATGGAGTTGAGTTCCTTTGATGGTTTAGGCAAAAAGTTTTTTTTTGAAAATTTTTGAAATCAATATGGGTTAAGATGGACAGTTTTTCGCTTGTAAACTTGTTATGTGTAAGTAAATCCATAAGTGTATTTATGAGATAGTCATCAACGGATGCTCGTTTACTTTGTTTTTTTCTTTTCCTCTAGACCGTATAATTATATCGCATTTATCATGCGCCACACCTTGACTTGACAGACACTTTTTTCTTCTTATAACCTCGAAAAAGAAAAAAAAAAGTGATAACCAGATTAAATGAGGCATAAATATTTGGATAGATTTGATAAAAGTGTCTTATTTTCTTTTTAAAGTTACATTAAACTTTGTATAAGAAAACGTAATCTGATCGATTTTATTTTTCTCATTTATTCAAAAACAAAGTTTTACAACAAATTTAAAAGAAGAAAGGAAAAGAATAAAAAAAGTCTAAAACACAAACATACAGAGCTTACCTTTAAAAACCACTTGGTACTTGAGTAAAAAAAAAAAAAAGTTTGAGACTTCACAGCTTTAACAAGTCACACAAGCTGCTGCCGTTTCATTCACAGACCGCGGCGTCAAACTTGAAAGCTCGTAACCAAGAGAACAAAAAAAGTCAAAAGAATAAAGCTCAAGCTTCAATCGTTCTCACCTAGTTCACCTTGAGCACTCAAAATCATCATCATCATTATGAGCTGCATCGTCTCATCGTCATTTTAATTGTTACGTACCAGTCACAACCTAAAAGTTCAAACACCGAGAGCTTGCAAGCTCGTGCAAGTCGAATTTTCCAAGCGCGCAAGTTCTCTCGCGTGTTCTTTCCCTTTTCCTTAGTTAAAGAACGAGGGGTGAGATGTTGGGTAGGTAGGTAGGTAGGTAGGTAGTTGCCCACAGTAGCTTGAGATCGATATATTATACGACGAGGGCCGTAGCAGAACACATACTCACACCGCACACCTCACCAAGGCAACCAACCAACCACGCGAACAGCAACTTCCCTTAGCCCCAAGGAGGGCCTCTTATTTTCTTTCTCTGCTGTTGCTCCCCTTCCCTCCTACTTTCTCTCGTGCTCACGTACACACGAACATATAGTAAACGTATAGCAAGACTAGGAAAAGTAGGGAAGGGCAGTCTCACCATGCCTTCACGTCCACTGCTTTATTTTATATATATATATAAACGTATGTAAGAACGACTCGCTTCGACGGCCGGGCGAGCTCTTTCCTCTGGTTGCCCTCCGCTTTTCCGACTTTGCAACCACCACCTCTTCCTTCGTTTCTCACTCTCTTTCTTCTTTTTCTTCTTCTATCTTTACTTCTCTTTCTTTCTCGAGTTGTCTTATTTATGACTGCTCCACGGTCGTTCCTCTTTCTCGCGCTCACAGCTCTTTTGACGCTCCCTACTCTCTTTCTCCACCTTTCTAGCTACGTTTTCATTTGCTCCCTCGTAATTGTCGGTCGGAAGCTTTCTATCTCTCTCTTTCTTTGGACATTTTTATTTCCCAGGCCGTTACTTTCTTTCTTTTTTTTTTATCTTCCTCTCAACCTACCATCCACCATTCCCATCTCTCTTTATCTCTTTTGCTATCTTGTTTTCTTTAGCTTGATGTTACCGGTCTTACATCACTTAGCTTTTGTACGTTTTTTTTATTTGATGTAAACATCAATTCTGTCTTGAGTAAAATCGAAATTTAAGAGATTAATTTGTCGATCACGATTTTCTTCTTTTTTCGTAAATAATAGCTTGAATGTAATTTAATTTAGTTTGATTTAAATGAACTATTTGGATATGTATGTGTACGTTAAATTTGAGGACGTAACGATTTGAATGGAATGTAGATTTAGTTGTAGGTACATTGATAAGCTTTTTTGTTTGATAAATTATACGTATAATATATGTTGATAATGAGAAATATATGATACCGTTACAAAACTCTAACTTTCATCTATATAACTTATGCATGTATAACAAGTAATTGTCAAAGTAGATGCATCATAGAATTATTAGCTAGTTTGATTATTGATTTAGCTTGAGTTATTACATGAGTTTGCGTAAACTGTTTTATTTGATTAAGATTCGCTTAATTTGATAGGTTGAATATTGGAATGAATGAAGTAAAAAAGTAATAATCATCGATTTGATGTGTTTGGAAAAGCTTGCACTTTTAGCTATAATCTTAAATTATTGCGTGACGTATCGTTGTCGTCTTTCAATCATAGCAAAAATTATACAAATATTTTTTATCGTTTGTAAAAGAGAAAACTGTTACCACGTTGAACGTTTACATTAACCATAAAAGTTAGTTAAAACGAATATACAAACTTGACAGTTTATATAAAACAATAAAAAAAAGTTTTAACCAATTACAACTGAGCTTTTAAAAACTCATCCTACCACTTTAGAAGGTATTATTTCTACCTCAGCGTTTGTAAATTTTTCTCGCTTGCATATATTAAATAAAAAGCAAAAGCAAAGCGACAATACTTATATACAGAGTATAAAAGTAAAGCCATGGAAATAATGAGCGCTCAGGGAAAGAGAGCAGTTAAAACAACGCTCGCTTTTTCATATATTTTTTTTTCTTCTTCTTCCCTATACCATTATAATTCTAGCGTCTGACTAAACCCTGACTTTTTCTACTTACCCGCTAGTGCTTGCTCGTCTCTTTTCTACTTTGCCATTGTCCTGAATTCCAGCTGATTAATATTGACTGCAAAGAAAGGCGTTATGTGAAAGTGGAGGAAAAAGAAAAAAGAGAGAGCGCAGATGCTGGTATAATAATACTGACGAAAGTTACTCATAGTCCCGTTATAACCAAGCGATACGAGAAGAAAATTGGATCTTCGAGCTCGGACTTTTTCTTGGGTACGTAGACCCTTGGGATAGGTGTATATATATATATGTGACGCCTTGCGTCGAACGTGCTGGCTTTGCTCGTAAAAGATACGCGATTGATAAGGGCTGCTCAGTATATGGTCCCTTCTGAGTTGAACGAAACAAATAAATTTCTGTATTGGTAGTTGGGAATGAGTGAGGGAACAATACGAAGGAGAAATATATCGCTTTTAATGCGGTCGATATATTATTGTCTGCTATATGTGTATATATATGTATATGGATGTGGGATTTAAAAATAATAGCTGCTGTGACGGGAATACGATAATAGATCGGTCAGATATTCACTACGTGAATATTGATTGGAAGTTTGAGGGTTATACGGGCTCTCTCTCTCTCTCTCTCTCTCTCTCTCTCTCTCTCTCTCTGTGCGCCCGCGCTCTGGGCATATAATTATTTTAATGAAGCGAAATTGCAATCGCTTAAAGCCAACGGCTATAAATGTCAGCAATTGATATGTAGAATTATAGTTTATCCTATTTATTTTATTTTTTTAATGATTATTTTCAAATTATTATTTAATTATCAGGTAGTTTCATATTTTCAGAAAAGTATAATTTACATTTGTAAGAAAATGTACGTGCATTTGTTACATTCATTACGTTTAATGCGCGTTGAATATCAAATAATATTCATCGTTGCAATAAATAATTTATTATTATTATTATTATTATTATTATTATTATTCTCAGGTTATTACAAACGTTATCAAAGATTTATGGAAAATAATTTTCATTGATAATATTAAAAGTACTAATTAAAGCTTTTATGTACTTTAACTCGAAAATACAAAAGTGGACCAAAAAAAAGTTCGATTGTCTATTCTCTATCGTTTTAAGTTATCGACTGACGTTGCTCGTGACCAGTTTTCATATTCAAATATTTACATTACCTTCTGTCATTTCAAAGTACTAGTGCAGTCTGGCAGGCGTCCTAAGCACATTAAAAAAATTCAAATATTTGACATTACTATTTTTTTTTTTTTTTTT
>JAPYZE010004280.1:0-10993 GCA_030522805.1 Leptomastidea abnormis
TCTTTGGTTTTGCTAAATTTTATGTTGTTTTTATTAAAAAAATTAATAAATACGCTAATGTCGGTAATGTAGGTTGTCGGTGTATTCCATCCCGTTAATCGTAATAAACAAACCTACGAGGTGTGGAAATAGCGTGTATCCTAAAAATTTTTTTTTCTTTTTCTTTTTTTTTTACTTGTCATATCGAGTAATCGATTCGTCATAAAGAATAGACCCAATAAATCAAAAAAAAAAAAAAAAACAAAAAACAAATCGCAAACGTAGATTTGTTTTATTGTCCTTGTATAAACAAAAATTATTTGAAAAAGAAATAATTATTTTTCCTACAAAAATAAATATTTTTTTTTTGTTTAATAGCTATAATTATATTCTCACGATCTTTACACCCCATTTTTTATTCATATAATTTAACGAGTAGGTACTTTGCTTACCCCCAAGCATTATACTTTACTTGATAATCTCAAAAAAAAAACCTAATCCTTTTAGTATTATCTCGATACACAAATAATCGCTTGGTATCGCTACAATAGTTATATAACCCAATAACTATATTATCATTTATCCGTTCCTATCAAAACATCAATCACTCACATATAGCCACAATAAAATCATTAACACGATATAGATACCCCCATTTATCTATCATCTAATGAAATTCATAAGGTTTGAAATATACGTCGTCGGATGGCGCAAAAGTCAACAATTGCATACAGCTTATAGATACGTATATATATTGTATACCTATACGCGAAAATCATCGAAAGATGAGAAAATCGCGAAATGTATTAAGAGAAAGTGAGAGAGAAGTAGAATGATAATAAGAGCGAGTGAGAGAAAAAGAAGCAGATAGATTCAGGGTCGTAAGCTCCTGGTGAAAGCTTTTTACTCTTTTCTCTCTCTCATCCAAGCACGAGGGAGGCCCATATTACCGCGAATGAGCGAGTAAAGGAGAATCATCGTCGTCGTCGTATCCAAAGAGGGGACGGCCTCCCCTTTTAGTACTTATTCTCTCTCTTTCTCTTTCTCTCTCTTTGCTGCCGGTTGATATCAGCAGCGCCGCATAGCAGTCGTCAGTTGAGAGGAGGGCCTTAAGGGTGTAAGGGGGATATATAGCTGAGAGAGAGAGAGAGAGAGAGAGTGGGGTGGGGTGAGTGAAGAGAGAGAGAGAGAGAGAGAAATGTGGGAGGTTGGTAGGTATATAGAAAGAGAGAGAGAGAGAGAGAGAGAAGAAAGTGAGGCGACGGGCGGGGCGATACGCGCAGATCGGAGTGGCTCGTATAGCGCTGACGGGGGGTGTATGTGATATATATATATGTATATATATATATATGTAAGCGAGAAAGAGAGAGCTTAGCTGAGCGAGAGAAGTTAAGAGAGAGAGAGAGAGAGAGAGTTAGAGTGAGAGAGAGATAGGAGAGGACTATTCGAGTAGTTCCAGCTTTGACAGTGGCGGACCGAGTGGAAGTTAGTCAGTGCGAGGCCGGCTGCCAGCCGCCCAAGTTGTTACCGAGAGGACACATTTATTATACTTACTCACACATAATAACACACACACACGCGCACGCACACACACATATATATATATACATACGTGATTTTATTTTGTTTATCTAATTGATACTGCTGTTGCTAATTTTGGTGATTTAGACATAAGGGATATAGTGAGAAAATTTGTTAATGACGAAAAGGAGAAGAAGAAGAAGAAAAAGGAGGACGTAATAAAAATTAAAAAAAAAAAGCCGCTGGTATATACGCGCACGTTTTTTTTTTTCTTTCTTGTATCTTCAAGTGCTGATGTGAGCTTATAATAGTATATAATAACAGTAACAGCAGAGCCTTCTTCCTTTATTTTTGTCATCTTATTCTTAATATTAAATTCAGTTTAAACCGGCGTCAATTTTGCACGCAAGTGTGTGTGTGATAAATCAATTACTTTCTTTGCACTTTTTAATTCGTCGCCCCTACCCCCCTTGTTTTTTTTTTTTATCATCGTTGTGATAATAAAAAAAAAGCTCGATTTAATTAATGGATTATAAAAGTCGTAAATTAAATCGTTAATGGGAACAGATGACGATGACGACGTTTTATGACGAATACAAGATAAGAAATACAAGGAGAATTGGTTATTTCATAATTAGTGCGACTGATTATTGTTATTATTATTATAAATAGTGCGTGTTTATTTATATAATAAAGAAATAAAAAGTAAAAGTTCACTGGACCACCAAGAAAAAGAAGAAGAAGAATAAAGTTATTTGTGGGATATAATTATAAATAATTATAATTTGATAATCCGAATGCTACGTATTAAGGATAATGCCACCTCGGCATCAGGCAACCAAGCCAGCAGTAGTAGTAGTAGAAGATGTAGTAGCTATCAACATCAACAGCAACTACGAAATAATCAAAGACGAATTTAAAGAAATACCAGGTGATAATATATCATCATCATCGTTATCATCATCGTGCTATTCTTGTGATTTTAATTGCATTGAGCAATCTATAAGGATCAGTAGATTAAAAAAAAAGACGAAGAAAATCTGCTTGGTGTTGAAGAGCAGAGAGGAGAAGAAGAAGAAAAAGAAGAGAGCCAAGGTCGTAGTTCCTGGTGGAGGACTAACGAGATAGAGTAGTAGCGCCGGGCTACGGCGCGCTGCGCCGCGCTCCGGGCCCCAGGACGATGCTGATCGAAGGTACGAGATGATTATGATGATGATGATTTTTTTTCTCTTGTGTGTGTGTGTGTGTGTGTGTGTATGTGTGACTGAGATTATTACCTTCTTTTTTTTTACCTCCTACTACTACTACTATTACTGGTATATGAACGTGCTTGAGAGCAGCTGAGATTGAAGAGATGAGATAGCTTCATTCTTAGAGTTTGCTAGTTCATCTCTGGTTTAACCCGTTATGTAATTACTCACTTTCTCTCTCTCTTTCTTCTCTTGGCCTTTACCTTCTTCTTCATCTTCTTACTTCCTTCCTTCGTTCATTTCTTCTTTAGAAATGTGCCTCACTCTCTAGAGGGACTGTCGGGATTATTAGAGCAATTCGAATGCTACTATACCTACACCACTGAGTACCTGAAGATTGTCAGTTCTCTTTCTTTTTTTTTTCTTTATTCTTCGAAATTCTTTGCGATTGAGACTTGCTTAGAGATTAGAAATCAGGAGATAATTGGGTCGTTATATTTTATGTGATTGTCTTGAGGATTGATTAATGTAGAATAAAAAATATATAATATTACAAATAGTTAAGAATAAACAATATAAAAATTTATGTAATAAATAGTAAAAAATTGAAAAAATTCAAAATTAAATTATCAGTTAATATTATATTTCACATTTTTTTCTTCATAAATATAAAAAATTGTAAAGTTACAAGGCTGTAAAATTTTCTATTACATCATTACATAACATTCACGATGCCTATATACAGTAATATACGTAAGCAGAAACTACCAGGAGAAACCCGGAAAGCGCATAGCGTATATATATATATATATATTTATTATCTTGAAAATAAAACCTTATTTTACAAAACTAATAAAAATCATGTAATCATTATTTTTTTCTTAATACAAATCTCAATAACATTTGATAATCAATTGGATTTATCATTTTTTTATTTCCATCAAATTTCAAATTATCGATCCCGCAGCAAGATATAAAATTTCAAAATCCAACTTACTCTCGCTTAAGTCTTGTCTGACCAAACACGAACCATTACTACTTAAAGCGCGTTTGTCGATCTTTCCATATATATACCTATAAAGCTGGCTATAGCACAAAGTTTGTTTGCGTTAACTCTCTCGCGACTTAGACTTTGGATCTTAATGGAAACGTTCAAATATATGTATACACATCAAAATGAGAAAGTGCAGGTGATTTTCATCGAATATTCAAATATATATATTTGTGTGTGTGTGTGTGTTTGGACGTGTTTACGCTCTAATGCATTTAATTGATATTTAATAAGCTTTTGCTACATCGCGATTATTATTGTTTTTATTATCGTATTACGTGTGTGTTTGTGTATGTGTATGTATATTTGCTTATAAAATGTTTAATTACGGTTAAAGTTTCGTTGTATTATTGTATATGTGAGAATGTGTGTGTGTATAGAAACACGAGTAACAATACACATCATAATTTCAACGATTATAAAAGCGATTAAAGCTTCTATGAATGTACATATATGCATATGTAGTATTGTAGCAAACAATAACTTTTACGATGTAGGATAACTTCTGGTTTTCTCATTAATCTATATAGTGTGTATACACTGTTGATATGCAAATTTCTCAAGTGATTTTCAATATTGATACTTATTTTCTCTACCTACTTATGAAAATGTAACACGTTATAAAACATGTCTTAAATGTTGGTGGATGTGTGTGTGTGTGTGTGTGTGTGTGTGTGTGTGTGTGTGTGTGTGTGTAACGTATATTTCCTCTATTATAACGTCACGTCAATTCATTCCTTACTAATCATCATCAAATCTCGTTTAGTCGCTATAACTTCAAGTTCGACGATTTGAGGGTTTGCTAAATCACGTTTGCCTCTACTCCCTCTCACCCACGTAAAACAAGATATCCGATACTCGAAGCTCAATCTTAACCGTATTTCTATATCTTCTCTCCTCTCCTTCCTTCATCTCTTCATCTCGAGTGTGAAAGCACGTGAGTCTTTGGTAAAGTTCCGTTTTCCTTTTGCACGATGAGAGGATGAAGGAGGAGGAGGAGGAGGAGGAGGAAGGGGGATATGAAAACACTCTTGTCCTTTCCGATAATATAAGCTTGGTGTATATATATATATATATATATATATGTAATGACAGAAAAAGCTTGGGAATATCCGTGGAAATCTTGATCCAAGATTGATCGGACACGTGTGTGTGAATAAATATATGTAAGCGGAAATATTGTTGAGAGAAAAAAGGAATTTATTGGTGCGTTGGAAATTAGAGAAGAAGAAAAAAAATTATTAAAGTGCATTGGAATATAGCTAGAGAGAGAGAGAGAGAAGCTTTATTTTGAAAGCTTGGATTTTTCCATGCATACGTTAATAGGCTAAATGAGCTTTTTTTTGGTATACATGGAATTTCATGAATAAACTTACTTTTAATGATTTTTTTTTTATTTAAGGGGATTTTGTGAAAATATAGTGTGTGTGTATATATTACAATCGCGTGCTTTATATGGCTTCACTACTTCCCTTTCTTAACTTCGTTTGCAATGACATTAAAAACTTTTTTGAAAAAAAAAAACGAAGTTTCCTGTTGTTTTATTCTTTTATTTCGTGACATATAAAAATAGCCACTCTGTGACTTCGTTTTTTTTTATTTATTTATTTATTTGTAGGTACAAAAAACACGAGATTCATTTTAACGCTTTTCGACTTTTCGATAAAATATATATTTTTATCTTGTAAAATTTCATTTTTTGAAATAACAATATTTAGTATGTTTATATATATACAAAGAAAAATTAAATAAAAGAAATCAAACGTACGAATGAAAGAAAAGAAATATAGTGAGTAATAGAAAATATTCAGATCCTGATTTATCTCACCTATACTTTATACTCATAACAATTAGTGGCTATACGTTTTTGGTACCAATGCATAGCCGTTGATGTATACCTTTTTCTCTACGTTCTGAATTTTAATGATCTTAGCAGATGCCGGCCGTTAGCCAAAATGATTTTTTTTTTGTCTTGTTTAATTTTGTCACGTAAAACTTGCTTCTTATGTTTTGCGTTTATATGCGAGTAGGATATATTGTTTTTTTTTTTTTTTAAATGCAATAATAGTTAAGCAAAAAAGATTAAATCATTCATGTTTAAGTGTTTATCCACTTTAAGAAAAAATTAAAAAGAAAAAAAAGGAAAATAATAAAAACCCCAAAAATGATCTTGGCTATGTGTAGTACACACTCAAGTGTTCTAAAGTGTGCATTTCACTTGTTTTTTTAATATAAAACGCATGAATATCCATATCTTTACGAAAATTTCCAGGTCAACGAATTGCAAATATAAAGGGAATGTTCATAGTTTTTTAATGCTCATATTCATCTTAAACACTTAATCAAAATAATATATTTAAATTTGAAAATAATTTTACAAATATTTATGAAATTATAAACATAAATTTCATAAACATTCCATACCAAAATAAAGAAAAAAAAAAATATAAAATCATAAGCGTCATTATTATCTTCAACTTATAAAAATACAAACTTTACAACATCGAATAAAATCCCACCAAAAAAGCACAATAGTAGCCCATGCACATTCCATCTCTTCTATACCAAAACTATACAAAATCCCAGTACAGTAGCGATTCTCAAACGACTTCCTTTCCCAAGACACACACACACACACATACACTTTCCACAAGCTTAACCCAAACTCAAAGAACAGTAGTAGCATAGTAGCATCTGTGTGACGCCAGAAACGCGTCTGTTTTCCCGTATAAGTATAGATACAGGCACAAAAAGCCCGTAATAATTTCGCTTGAAAACTCAGACATATACACATACACACTAGACCACCACTACCGCAGACGTTGGAGTTTCTATATATTGTGGGTGCGGGCTGGACTTTTCTAGTTTCATACTATAGGACTTTTACTCAAGAGCAATACTACGCCAACGCATATACATATACACATATATACCTACTACTATCCGTTCATGCATATCGCAAGTAAAAGAGAGAAAGAGAGAGAGAATGAACGCGCGTACACGTTCTCATGTAAGAGGCAATTTCCGACCTTACGTATATATATATATATATATACATATTCGAGGAGGAGGGAGGGAGGGAGAAAAGGGTGAACATCGTTTCGCTTTCATCCTATACCTCTATCTCTGCTTTTTCCCCACCTTTTACCAGATTTTACTATTTCTATACCTTCTTGCTAATTCCGTTCTCCTGTGTGCTACTGCTACTACTATGGAGTAACGAACGCGAAGTATAAGCGAGCTTGAAATACTTCGATCGTTCCTCTATCTTTTTCTTCCTTATATTCTCATCTTTCTATCTTTTGATGTTGAAAACTTACTTGCTTACTTATTTTTTAATGTAATGTGATTGCTTTTTTATTACGTGTGTTTTATAAGTTAGATTCCTATTTTGTAACTCTATAATGATAAAATAAGGGTAATTGAATTAATTATATCTGTAAGCTGGATTTATTTTATGACGCTGATTAAAACATAATTTTGTGGTCAATTAGTTAGCTTAATCAAGCGACTGAAACGCTCCAGAATAACTTAGAAGCTTTTATATAATATATTTAATATAGGAAAATATTTGAAGAATTTGGAATAGGGATATTAAACTATGTGCAATAGATGAGGGGGAAAGGACTTGATGTACAAATGAAAATAAAATTATTTTATTGTGAAATTAGAAAAATATAATTTGAAGTTTATTGAGCTAATTTTTGTGTCTTTGTACTAAAATAATTGAAATTTTATTCTTAGTAAATGAGAGTGTTTCTTGTTATTATTTTTTTTAATTCAACTACGAAAAGACTGTTGTGGAGAAGATGATAAAAAAAAAGAAGAGAAGAGTAGATACGAAAGTGGATGAAAAAGACAAACGAGAAAAGAGTTAGCTGTTTGTATGAGAGAGAAAGAGAGTCGCGGCATTCCGCAAAGACTCGAAAAGGAGGTTAAGGCCTTTTTAAGCCACGCGTATACTTTCTTTCTCTTTCTCTCTTGCTTTCGGATGAGGTAAAGAAGATCGGACGGTTAACCCTTTAAACAAACGCGCCGCTCGAAAAATGCGAATGAGTGGGAGGAGGAGGAGGAAGAGGAGGATAGAAATGGTTTATCTCTCTATCTCTCTCTCTCTCTCTCTCTCTCTCTCTCTCTTGGCGAGTTTTCCTACGACGATAATTGGACTTTTCGAAGTCACTTACGTTAATCTCCTCTCCCTGTGCGCGCCCACACTTTTCGGTCTCTATCCCGATTTGCCTAGCTGTATTGCACTTTGTAATGCGACCCTTTTTTTTTTCTTTCTTTTGGTAATTTGAAGTTATTTTATTATTAACTTTTTGATTTTTTTTGTGTGTTGGAAATATAAAATTTGATTAATTTTATATTGATAAAAAATTTGAAGTTTTTGAGTGTTACTATATATTTTTATGATAAAATTAAATTTAGTTTTGAGCTTTGCGGTGAAAATCAAATTATAATTTCGCGTTTATTACGTTTGTATATGTAGAAAATCAAATTTATTCTTGGTGTATGAGCTTTCGTTAAATTTTCATAAAACAATAATGGAATATAACACGTTATTAAAGGTAAAATTAGATATATGTGTATAATTCAAAAAGGATTTTAACGTATTTCTGTTTACGGGCTTAAAAATTTTACTTATCAAATGTAAATGTAAATAACAACGAGAAATATAGTAAAAAAAAAATGTATTACTTCTGTTAATTTAAAAATATAGAAAATATAAGCGTGGGTGGCAAACTTAAAATTACATCTCTATTTTCAGGAATGAAAATATGTAGTGTAGGGATCCGAAAAAAGTTTTTCCGTTGACCCAATTTGAAATTTCGTCGTCTATTTACAACTGAAAAACAGTATCTCTTTCTCTTCTCTCTTTTTCTCTCTCTCTTCGAAATTTGTTGTTCTCACAAAATTAAAAATGATCTGCTTTGAATAGTTCATTTGACAGGTACAGTTAAATGTTTCAAATGTCCTTGAAAAATTAGGTCAATCAATTGTTTTTGACTATTATTTTTTTTTTGCAATCTACTATTTTTTAAAGACATATTTGCACACTGAATATTAATTTATAATATATTTTCTCTGATATATTTTTATTTTTATTCTTTCCAAGTATGTATAATTATCGATTGAAATAACAGAAACTACATTTTAAGATCGTTAGAAACAATAAAGTTTGAATGCAAATCGAGTAAAATCAACTTTATCTTAAAATAAACTCTGTATAATTTAGCAATTGATATGGGCCAACTGTTGATATTCTATCCTGTTCAAATAACAAAAATTTCGAGAACAAGTTCCAAAAAATAAGAAAATATATATAAAATTAAATGTTTTTTGTAATACACAAATAAACGTTACTAATAAATAAAATACATCCTACAAAAAAAAACTCATCTATTACAAAAAAAAAACAATATATCAACAATATTTATTTCAAACAATCACATCAACATATAAAAAGTACTTCAAAATTATCTACCACAAATTTTTCTTCATAATTCAACAAAACAACCATACCATAAAATAAAACTCTCTCAAAAAAAAAAGAAAAGAATGGTATAACATATCACACATCATATATTAAACGACACATCATTAAACGGAAAAAACAAGCCGATCTCTCTTATCATCCGAATCTCATTTACTCAACACTCCAGTTCACATTAAGTTATCCCCCCCCCCCACCCCAAACAGCAAAGTATACCCATCTTTTAAGAGCGAAAAAAAAAACAAATTTTTCTCAGTCAACATATTAATATATACTCTCTTATTCTCTCACATCAGTAGACGAGCACTCATTCTCCCCTTACTTTATCCGCAATATAACCACTTCACTTTACCTTCATATCACACCACGTACATACACACATGTATATACGTTATACATCTCCCTTCTTAATGCGACCCTCTCAGCTTCCATTATCCCAGGATCTTCTATGTTCTCTCTTACTCTTACTCTCTCTCTTCTTACCAAAACCGCATCATCTTTAATCTTCCCAAGCCTCTAACCTTATACGAGTTGGTACTTTCACCTTTTCGTCCATCGCATTAATCACTGCAAAGCACACACATGACTATATCTTACCTTTCCCCCCCTTCCTCTCTTTCTTACTTTCAAGAAATATCATATCATCTCAACTACAAATTCTATCCGTATATATATGTCTCTATTTAGTCCTTAATGCACAACGTCATTAACCTACACACACAACACAGAGTTACATATCTTTTTTTTCTCTCTCTCTCAAAAAATATATTCGCTAGTTTACCAAACGAAGAAGCTATACTAGCAAACTATCATCTTCCTGACAACAAACTCAAACTTCTCAATTGCAAGACACTTTATGTTATATGTCACTCTTCTAAGCATAACGTCTTTGAGTTTCTCTTGCGTCTCACTCTATCATATAGTTTGATGCAGCTATTTCATATTCATCTTACTATCAGGATTTATCGATCTTTCCTGATTAATACCACCAACGCGTATCATACCACCTCCCTCTTTTTCTTCTCCTATACTTCCTTCCTCATGAAGATGCGAAGACTAAGATAGATACACGCAATATATATATATATATATATAATATTACGCGCTTTATGATACGTAGACATACATACATACGCATACACAAGGCAGCTGCTTAAAAGCTCAAAGTTAAACGCGTGTGTGATGTCAAAGGACAAGAGTAAATAGCTTTTAGAGAGTTATATTATAGGATATATATTTATAACTAGGTATAGAAATAGGATTGATCGAAAATAGATGATCATACACAAGTTTATCTTTGTATACTCTTGCCAAAACAATATAATATACGATTTTAAAATTAAAGTATATATACTAATCCTTATAAAAAAAGATGCAAATTCCACGTTTTATATTATATCTCTTAAAAATCGATCGAAATTTTTTTATCTCATTTTTGCTATAAAGAGCAAGCTTTCACGTAGATAACGAAAAAGAAAGAAAAAGAAAAAGAAGATAACTGCAAGCTGCATCATATGAGATCGGTGTGTGCTGCTAACGCAAATAAGCAAGCACACATATATTCCTTTGATGCATCGTCTCTCTCTCTCTCTCTTTCTCTTTCTCCACAGTAGTCTGCGCGCATATTGCTGAGTAGTGGAAGGCGGTTCCGTTGCACAAGCATATATACATACACACACACACATACACACATAAATGTACTTTAGATACGTACGTATAGGTATATATTATATATTATATATATATATATATATATAT
>JAPYZE010004281.1:0-10988 GCA_030522805.1 Leptomastidea abnormis
AGGAGTTTTAAAGCATGAAATATCTGTAAGGGCTCTCTGGTCAAACCAAAATGATTTATGCCAATAGCATACGAAGTAATAATTCCAGGAATAATAAATAAATAAATGAAAATATCAATCGGTATGTAAAGTTTACTAGTTCGATAACGTTCTGGAACTATAGCATAACATAGTTGGTCGAATCTTCTCGGAGGTATAGAGCTAAAGAAGTATTTGAATATGATGTATTGAAACGATGGTGCATAGATCAACGATGTGGTATTAGATCGACTTTATTATTCTCTAAACTTTTGATTGAATAATTGAAATATTCGATCAGAAAAGAAAATTGCATTAAAAATGTCAAACTCGAACGAAAAATTCATTATTTTTAATGCGACGAAAATTAGTGAATAGTGTCCTCTTTCTACTTCAAATTTTATTTCGTTATTCTGATCAAATTGAATTTTTAAATATGGAGGACGATGAAGTAGAGGCATTTTCAATGGATATTTATTAACGTTAAGCAATTTATCAGGAAAGATAGTTACATTTCGATCAAGTATATATTTATTAATTTTCTGATAAAATGGATTAAAATAGTAAATGTTAGTGAATTTTTGATTTGATGTATTAGTATTTGTAGCAGATATAATATTTTTCTTACTCGATTTCTTGTTTACTTCTACTAAAGAAAAATCAAGAAAATTTTCTGACCATGCATTTATTAAAATTTTTTTAAGTATTCATTGTTTTTTTTCTGAGAAGAAGATAACTAAGCAATGAGGTCTTTCTATTACGGGTGATAAATTGATAATAAAATTAATAAAAGATTGCAATTGAATTACCGTATTATTACCATCATCACCACTATCGAGATCATTTAACAAAATTACATATAACAAAACATCTCTAGGATTTTGAAAAGATGATGTGGATAATGATTGATTATTGATATATGAAATATCGAGTAATAAATCAACTGGTATATCGTTATTTAAAGCTTGAATAAGTACATCGTGATTTATTGCTACCTTTATATCGCTGCTATTTTGTAGAACGATTATTTGATTAGCAGTTAACTCCTCAGTAATCCTTTCTGATAATATACTTGTCCAATTGTTTTCGTGCGTACTTGATACGATAGTGACTAATAAAAATGAATACGTAATTTCATGTAAGCTTACCCTACTGAAAAATCTCACCTGAGAACTCACCTGAGATCTCACCTGAAATCTCATGTGACTTTTTTTCCTTAAAACAGCTTAAGATGAAGTTAGGAATGATTTCTCAACATTTTTTAAAATTTTGGAACTTAGAAAAAATTTTCAAAATTTAGGAACTTAAAAAATTTTTCAAAAAAAATTTTTTTTTCTAAGTTTCAAAATTTTAAAAAATGTTCAAAAATCATTTCTAATCTCATTTTAAGCTGTTTCAAGCAAAAAAAAAGTCACATGAGATCTCAGGTGAGATTTTTCAGTAGGGTAACAACTTACTAAGCTTTTTTCAACGTTTAACATCATTTTTTGTCAAGATACAAAAAGCAACTGATATTCACAACATAGTAAAAGTAAAAGGTAAAAAACGAAAAGAATCAATAACATTAAACATTTAAGTTTCATTTCATAACATACATTTCATTTTTCTAAATTATAAAAAAAGTTTTTTCAGTATATAACCAAGCTGAATTACTATTGATTCATACACAATATGTTAATGTAAATTACTTTTGATTTATTTTCATTATGAGCTGTCTACAAAAAAAGTGGATAAGTTAAAATTGAAAAGCTTACGTTCATCATGCTTTTTTTTGTAAGTGTTTCAGTTGCTTAATTCAATAATATTCTTTAATGAAACTTTTTTTTTAATCTGGTTAAGTTTCTTTCATCCATATAATTGTTTGTAAATTTAAATGTTTTTATTAATAATTTTATTATAAAAGTAATAAATTTAAATATACACATTTTATCATTATTGAAAAAAGCAAATAATAAAATAATAATTAAATGAAAAACTAAAATATCTTAATACTATATTATTTTAGCTGTAAATTCTATTTACATACAATATTTACAAAATGTTATAAAATTTCGACGATCAGTGTTTATCAATCATGTTTACTTCTATTTTGATTATATATCATGAGAATCTTTAAATTATAGATAGATTTAATTTGTATTATATTTTTTAAGTCTTGTACGCTTAAATAATAAAAAAAATTCTTGTTAAAGACACATGGTAAAAATATATTAAAAATTAAAAGAAAATCTTCTGATTGTTGAGTTCTATATTTTGCTATTCTTAGTTGCTTTTTCAAATTATCATAATATAATGTGAATTAGTGTGGAAATTAATTAAATTTTGATTCAAGAAATTGAATTAGAGAAATTGAAAAAGGAAATGAAAACGGAGAAAGAGACTTCACATATCTTCATTTGATGTTAAAAAACTAAACAAATTTGGAGTAAATAATTATTTGTTTTAACTTTTATAAAATCATAATATTAGTCTGTGCTATGTTAATCCGCCAGCCTAAGGCTTTTTGCTTTTTTTTTTAGTAACAATGGAAACTTAAAATAGCGACAAAAAATCGGAATCATTTTTGGGTAAGAAAAGTGAAGCCGCGACCATGGCAGTACGAGCAGCAATTAAATATTAGAAAAATGTGTTCAAATCTACAAATGACTAAAAAATTCAATGGTCTTCTAATTGAAAACGATCATCAGTATTGTAATTCGTGTTAGTGAAAAGATTTTAATTTTTTTATTTTTCTTTATAAATTTTAATATTGAATGTATTTTAAAAGTAAAATAAGAAAATAAACCAATTATTTTCTCTCGTAATTTTTACCAGAATGATGTTTGTAAACAGAAAAAGATCTTTTTTATATATCCTATTTTGTATGCAATTTAGTATGTTAAAATAACAAATTAAAAATGTCAAAATAATTAAGGTTTTTGAAAATGGCACATATAAAATAGCACACGTTTCTTAGAAGATAATAGATTTAAGATAATTTTAGAGGATACTCTTTGAGTTTTCAAAACCCCTTTCAAAATTTTTATTTATACTTAAATTGTATTAAATTATAATTTTAAGAAATGCATTTTTTTGCAATATAAAATATTATAAACAATTTATTTCATAAGTTAAAAATTTCCTTTTAACTAATTATAATTAATCATTAAAAAACTACTTTTTTTAAAAAGTAAAATAGAAACTCTTGAAGGTTTTTATAATTTTTTCATACATTTTTAAGTATATTTTTTATATACAAAATGTTTTAAATCTAATTATACTAAGTGTATGCAATATTTATTTATATCCAAAAATACAATATAACACCAAAAGCTTGGATAGAAATCATGAAAACTTATAATTGTATGTATATATTTACTCATTCTTTAGAAATAATTTGTTGAATTTTAAATTGATATTATAAATGCAAGTAAAATATTTGTTATTTACTTTAAATCAACTTTACTTAATTGTAAAAATTTAAAAACTTTTTTTATCTATATTTGTAAAAATGGAAATATAATCATTGAAATTAATATGAAAGTTTCATTTTAATATCAAATTTTATTATTAAATACAAATTACAAATTTTATTAACTATTACAATAATTATAAACTTTATTTTTAGTTTTGGATTCTCTTTTAAAAAAACATAATATGACAATTTTTTTTTTTTTTTAAATTGAATCATTTTCAAATATTATATCCTTGCATTCTTGAGTAAAAAAACTTAACATTTGTTTATTTTCACTTCATATTTGTACAATGATGTAAACAAGAAATTATTTTTTATAGCATAAGAATTGAAACAAAATCTCTGCTATGAAATAAGATCTTTAGTTTTTATAATCAACACGTGAAATTATATAAGACTTCAATTAATTCTTTTACATTTTATTGACATATATATATTTGACTATTTCTATGGATTTTTAATTTCTTATATATATTTCCACTCAATAAAATGTAAACATAGGCAACATTCCATTTTTAAAGATAGAGAAACATAATATAAAAACTTTTAATTATAATTTTAAATTATCTGTTGACTTATATTGTTTTTTTCTTTTTTTTATTAACTTGAAGTTAAAATAAAAATGATAAAAGTTATTAACATATAGCTTGAAATCAGGACAGTTTTTTAATAAACCTTATAACTATGATGAATTTCATATATAATTATACCAAACTTAATTTCAATTTAAATAATAAAAATTAAATTTTTTTTTTTGTTATCTTTATCTTTATCAACAACTTTTTGTTCTTTTTCAGTAATTTAATTAAGTACGTTATATGTACAACATGTTAATATGAACTATAATTATAATTTGTATCACATTGTGATTGTGTTTGTATACAAAAATTTCTTAGATTAAACTTAATTATTAGGTAGCACTTCAATTGATTTAGGTTTTCCAAAACTTACCACTCCCTCTTAAAGTTTTTGATTTTGGTAATTTTTTCTTTGCATCTGGAGGAACTGGTAAAGCTTCTCGACAAGCATCATTACCTCCTGCTCCAGAGCCTCCAGCAGCCATATCTACTTCTTGAATTCCACTTGCACTGGTTTGAGAACCAAAAGTCTTTTTGATGCTAGCAATCTAAAAATAATAAAATTATAAAATTTTTTGTATATTTATATTATATTACTAATTAAAACACTAACATCTTGCTGTATTTTTTCTTTATGGTGAGTTGCTCGCTGCTTTTCTGTATTGGCTCTAACAACTTGTTGTTCAATACACTCCAAGATAGTACTACAGGTTTTTCCCCATTCAGCTAAAGTTTCAGCAACAACAGCAGTTTCTTCAGGTTTGACATCACGTCCCAAACCAGCATAATCAACTTCTAGCTGAGAATTTTTCTGATCCAACTTTCCATGTATAATATCAGCATAAACAGCTTCAATTATCAAGTCTTCCAAGTCTCTGACATTTTTAATATCTAGTTCTTCTAAAAGCACTGAATATGGTATGCATTTAGACTTTGTTGCAAGAGAAACAATAGTCAAATGTTGAAGTTTTTTCTTTTGCATTGGCGTAAGTTCCAGCAGCTGGCTTTTGTTCTGAAGGTACTGTTTGTATGTGCCGTAAGCAAAGAGTTTTAACGTATTCCAGTAAGCAGCATGCGGTCCACTCTCTAATTCTTTGATATTGGGCATGTCTAAGAGTTCTCCAAATACGTGAACTCCTGGTGTTTCTATAGCCTGTTTAATTAGTTCTAAGGCTGCGGCACCTTTAGCAGTTTTGGCCAACAAAACAAATTGCTCGAGTGGATTGCTTGCAGCTTTTTCTGTGCTATTCGTTGATGCAACAATAGTCTCTGAGCCCGTCATTTTTGCCTTTATGCAAGAAACAACGATATAAGTATTTACTAGTCGTATTACAGGGGTTTAACAGACTCAATTTATAGGTTAGACTTACGTGAATTTACTTAAGCGTTGTGAAATTCAAAGCTGGATTCTATGGTTGAACTGTCAATCCTTAGTTTTCAATTATTGATTAATTACAAATTGACGTAGGTTTACTATCAGTGTTTTAATTAAAAAAAAAAAAAGAATCAATAGCTTTTTATAAGCAAACTTGTGTACTACCGGACCGGCTTTGAGCCTTCAAATCAGCTGTTTGACAGCTCAGCCACTGGTTGGTTAAATTTTCAAGATACTTATTTGAATAGAGCGCGATATATATTTATGAGTACCAATCTCTTTTACAAAATAAAAAAAAAAATAGTTGTAGGAAAGTAATTTTATTTTTGTCTTATGTAAAATAATTTTATAATATAGCTTTCTTAAAAAACAAATTTAATTTTAAAGAAAAAACGATTTTATTATTTATTCAAAATATAGAATTGATGAATTTTATATTAAATGAGTAAATAAAATTGTTAACTTAAATTATATTTCTATTAAAAAATAACGTTAATTTATAAATTAATATTATTTAGAAATTAAGCTATTAATAGCAAGCAAAAAATAAGGAAAAACAAATGTACATTTTGCAATTGCAAAACTTTTTACAAAAAGTAAGAAACTGACAATAACAAATACAATTATAATTAATGATATAATTTTCTTGTTTTTGTGTTGTGTACATTTTATTAAAACAATATTAGACATTAGTTTATTAAATAAATTTATTTTAGAACAATTAACACATTTTCTTTTTTTTTATGAAATACATAAATTTTGGTTTATAACTACCAAAACTAAAGGTTACATACAACTTTTTAGAAAATATATATTGAAATGTATATAGGAAAAATGATAAATAAATTAACATGCAATATTCATACAATGCTACATTGATCATACCCTTTGCTTACACGTGGTATGATAAGATTAACATCCATAAAATCAAAATCTTTAATAGCTATGATGTTGTCTAAATCTTCTAGGTCCAAATAATCAAAAATTTTTTTACAAATTTCTTGAGTCAAAACTTCATTGAAAATTAAGAGACAGTTTCTTAATGCATGAGCTCTTTTCTGTGCAGCAACTAATTGATCTATAAATTGTTCATAGTAATGTGGAAATTCTTCTGATATATCAGCTCTTGATGTGACAGCTTGAAGTAATTCTTTATTTTTTCCATAACTAGCTAAAGCATTAGATTGTTTCGATAAAATATCGTAAAATGAAATGCCATCAATAATTTTTGTTTTTTTCATATTTTCAATTTCAGATGTGAAAGGTTTTTCAATTTTTTCAAAATTATTAAATTGAGATATCATTGTTAAGATATTAGGATGAACAGATTTGTTTGTAGATTTTAAAAGAACAATATGTTTTATAAATTCCTGCTTTTGTTCAATAAGTACATCAATGTCGTCGCGACTGAACTTGGCATTGTGCATCAATAATAATTCAGCAAGTTTAAAATTACAAGACTTAATAGCTAAATCTAAAGGTGTATAATTTATGGGTTCAACATCATACACATTATTTATAGTGAAAGCTTCAGCATTGATGTCAGCTCCAGCATTCAGAAGAGCTTCAATCACTTTCTTGTCTACGTTCATATCTACTGCAAGATGGAGAGCAGTGAAATCCATTATTTTTTCCCATCTTTCAATGGTTAATTCAAGGTTTGGATTGCATTTAAGCAGTAGGTTAAGAATCTCCAAATTTTCATTTAAAACTGCTACATGTACAGCTGTGAAACCATCTTCATTTTGGATATCGACGATATTGGGTTCAGCCGAAGCAAGTATTAACTTAATTGCCTCGATGTTTTCACAATTGCAAGCTTCTTGAAAAGGATTGTATTCACCCTCAGTGTACACACCATCCGGACGTGCACCACGTTCAAGCATGATACTCACTATTTTATTGTGAAAATTTTCGATGGCAACTTTAAGTGACTTACCGTTCACTGGACAATTTTGTTCAAGCAGCCACATTGCTATATCAGAGTCCTCGAGGTACAATGCTTCTCTTAGTAACTTATAATTCTTGAGTTTTGGATCAGCAAAATTGTAGCAGGCCTTGCGAGCTAATGATTGTACTTTTGCAAGGTCATCCTTTTTGATAGCTGCCTTTATCTTGTCTTTTATTCTGTCCATACTTCGGCAGACTTTTTTTGGCTTTGTCTCCTTTTGCTCCATAATAACGTTCAAAATCGACGTAAATAATAAGATTTAATTGCTTTATCTTTATGACACTGCTTTTGTGCACGGTGCACCTAAAACTTTTTTAGTTTTATCGATAAAAAACAATCGAAACACGCTCTTTGCCTATATGGACAAGAACAGCAGAATTTGCAAATGCACGGATGCAGGCTGCAACTTGCAACTGTCCAAAGTCCAAGGAAGACGCGCAATAAGTACCCCCCCTGCTCGCCCACCTCTCCTCTAGCGGCCCTAGCGCCACTGTGATTGGTTAAATTTTTAAAGATGTGGTATTTTTTGCAAAAACAATCTAACATGAAAATTTGAAATATTTCATAATTTTTTGACGATATTAAATTAAAAAATTTTTTTTGGTGTATTAACAGCCGCAAATGTAGACTGCGCAAAAATTTGAAATTATTTATTCAATCATTTTTGATGATTTTCAAAGCTTACTTATCAAAGTTTTTTTTATAGTTAATTATCAAAAATAATAGCTGAACATTTGAAAAAAAAATTTATTTAAATGCAAAAATGGAGAAGCTATTATTTTTAGAGATCTAGCATTTTGTTTGAAATTTAGTATTTCCTATAATAAAATTTTGATGTCCCTGTTTTATTTGTGATCTGATTGGCTTAGTTAAAAACAAAACCAAATCTGCATACATACCTATACAGAATGGAGCGCGCGCCTATAGATAACTAGTAAATTAAAATCAAATAATTAAATTAGTAAATTTAATTGTTTTTCTCAATAAAAATACTTTTAATTTATTTCACAGAAAAAAGGCACCTTTACATAAAATTAAATAATTTTATTCCATAGTATATTTCATTAAATTAACAAGTTAGTTGATTAACTGTTTAAATTTTAATCGATTAATGTTAAGTTCTATTTGTTCCATTTAAATTTTTTAAGTATTTTTTGGTACTACACTACAGTAAAATTAAATATTAAATAAGAATTATATATATACTATAACACTTTATTAAAATATACTTTAAAAAGACGTATTTGTATTCCATACAATGTTTATAAAAAATGAATTTTCAATGTGTTCAAATAAGTTGAATAACTAGTACAAAAGGAACATTTAATATCAGATACATTTTTTAAATCCACTAAATTCAAATAATCAAATATTTTCTCACAAACAATATATGGAAAAAACTTGTTAAAAATTAAATGAGAATGTTCTAATAGACAAGCTTTGTATTTAGCAGTATAAAATTGTTTTTTCAATTTATTCATATACAATGGAAACTTTTCACATTTTTTCAATTTTGATTCAAAAGCTCGAATAAATGCTTGATTACGTCCATAAGCAGCTAAATTATGGGATTGTTTAACTAACAAATCATAATATGATATTTCGCCAATAATTTTTGTAATTTTCATTTTTTCAATTTCAGATGAACAAGATTTTTGTCTCTTTTCAAAATTATCAAACTGAGATAACATGCTTAAGAAATCAGTATTTACAAATTTATTCATACTTTGTAATAAAACAATATATTCTATGAATTCTATTTTTTTCTTGTAAAGTTTATGATAAATTCTAATGTTATTAATTTCGGCATTGTGCATCAACAGTAATTTAGCGAATTCGTAGTTTTCAACTACTAGTGCATAATCTAGAGGCGTGTAGTTTCTTGAATTATTAGTGCCGTGAGAATCATCGTCAACGCAAATAATCTCATTAATATCGGCACCGGCATTAATAAGAGCTTCCATTATTCTATGATCAACATTATTTTGAATGGCGAAATGGAGTACAGTATAATCTTCTAAACCAAACCAGACTTCAGCTCTGAGATCTGGATTACATTTAAGTAGTAGTTGAAAGATTGGAAGGCAGTTATTTGCAACTGCTAAATGAAAAGGTGTACAACCAATATCATTACAATTATAGATATTAACAATATCAAGCTTGGCATAGGCAAGTATCAATTTAACAGCCTCAATGTTGCGTACTTTGACAGCAAGGTGAAGGGCGGTATCTTTGATGGACTCGCCTGGTTCGCAGTACAAAACTTCTGGACAAGCACCACGTTCAAGCATAATACGTACTAGATCATTATATCCTTTTTGGATAGCCTTGTGAAGTGATGCTTCATTAAATTCACTGTTTACAGTACAATCATGTTCAAGCAGCCATTCTGCAATGTCGGGATTATCAAGGGTTAGTGCAGTACTTAGTAGTTCATAATTCTGAAGTCTTGGATCTGCAAAGTCGTAGTTGGATTTGCGGACCAACGTCTGTACTTGTACGAGGTCACCTTCTTGAATAGCCACCTTTATCCTAACTTTTACTTTTTTCATCTTTGAATTGACACTCATTGGCTTTATCTTTCTTGGTCTGAGTTCCATAAACACGTGCTGTTAATATGAATGTTATTTTACTTTATATTGACGTCTTAACTTTTGAATAGTATATCACTTTTTTTATACTTACCAAAAGATACGAGTATTGTTTTACTTGATAAGATTAATTATGTTTAATCAACATGCGTTTTTACGAAAAAGAACTATCCTATTTATCCACTAACTTTGATTGAATAACGCAAACTAAATATACGATGTAATACTGCTGCTGATCAGCTGACTGAGCTATACCTGCTTCCACTGCATTATTGGTTAGTGGTGAACCCCCTTTATCAAATAATAAAATGTCTAACGTGTACTGCGGCGCGGAATCCAATACCTATTCTAGTTCATATTATATAAAGGACCTGTCTTAAAAATAAAAATTAATAAAAAAAAATAAAGTTACATTGATAAATATCTAAATTAAAAAAAAATTTTTTAGATTATTTAAACATTAAAAAAAATGTTCAAATTCTTTTTGAACTGAAAAATATTATTTTAACACATGTAAAAAATTATGATTGCATCAAAACAACAAAATTGAAAAAATTAAACGCTACAAAAAAGTTATAGAACCACCTCAATCTGGAATTTATGTGCTAAATATATGAAATTTTAAGTACAAATAAAACACATAACTAACTTGTTAACAATGTTTATATAATAATAACATTAAGAAGTAATGATATACAACTTGATTTAAATATTTTTCTACAGCATTTTTCATAGTTGATTACAAAATAATAATTTTCTGTGAATGCAAATTTTATTGTAATAAACCTTTACCATGAGAAACAAATACACGCAATATTTGCAAACAATTGTTATAAAAAAAATATATATATACACATATATTATTTTTTTTCATACTCACTGCAGGTTCATAAAGTTCATATTTCTTTTTGTGATAGTTTTATGCAGTATTAGGTACTATGTTATATAAATAAGTTAATGTTTGATATAGTTTCCAAGTGTTTATTATTAGATAAATAAAAATTTTCCCAAACAACATAAG
>JAPYZE010004282.1:0-12022 GCA_030522805.1 Leptomastidea abnormis
AAAAAAAAAAAAAAAAAAAAAAAACAAAAAAAAAAAAAAAAAAAAAAAAAAAAAAAAAAAAAAAAAAAAAAAAAAAAAAAAAAAAAAAAAAAAAAAAATCTCCATAAAAAAAAAAAAAATGACAAATTCCAATCGATTAAACTTGTCTTGCACAAATCGATCTTCAGCCATTTCACACAAACAACAAACACTAAAGACGCAAAAGGCAAATCGCATACAAAACCTGCATACAAAAGTAGACAGACGCATTGCCTATAATACCTACGGGGCGATCATTCGTCGCGGCTAATTTAAATACGAAAAGCCGCGTGTGTGCGATCGCGCATCGATCCATTGTGTGAGTTATATACATATACATATCAAAGTATACCCTCGGCTATCTCGTACATGTATACAGACTGTATCTCTATATACATGCCTGCATAGCAGAGCGTATGTTGAACGTCAGCTGGATAAATGGATGGTGAGGAAAAGCGTAGTATAGAGAAGGGAGAGAGAAAAAGAGAGAATAAAAAAAAAGCTTGACGACGACGGGGGGTTTGGAGAGGGGAAGAGAGATGGCGCGAAGTTGATTGATTATAGCTGGTGAATATAAGTGTGTGTGTGTGTCCGTGCGTGTGTATATAGTGTAAGTATGTGTGTGAGTTTATACGGTTTGTGTCGAGGAGACTGATATTAATTGTACCGAGTTTTACTGGAGTCGACGGGTTATAAGGTCTGGGATCAATTGTGATTACGGATTGGGTTAAAATTTAAAGGAGGGGACAGATAAGAGATTGCTGGAATTTTAGATATCGGTTGTTCTGGAATTTTAAATTGTGTATGATACCGAGGATCGGTATAATGTTCGAGGAAAAAAAGAGTAAACAGCTTGGTAGAAATATATAACAGATTGCGTGCGGATAAGGTGGGGAACGGGTGTTTTTGAAGAATTTTTTTTTCTTTTGATGAATTGCTTGATTAATATGAATAATTGCTTGCTTAATATAATTTTATTCAACCACTTATGTAAAGTGATGATAGCTTGCAGAACTTACTGATCATAAATAAATTACAGTCAAATCAATGTCCAATGAGATTTGATGACGACGGCGCCAGCAGTACTGGCCCCAATGTCACCGATGGCAATGTCGCCGGTCGGTCCACTCTCGCCAAATCACGGGGTTAGCAACGTACGAGGTCAGCCTCAGCTCCTGCAACCTCCCCAACTAATCCAGCCCGCAGCTCAGCTAGTTGGCTCACAGCTGCAGCAGCAGGCAAAACCCAGTCCCAGGCCATCCTCCCAGTCAACCCAGTCCAGGCACACAGCTGTAGCAGCAGCAGCAGCGGCTGACAGTGTTGACGACATAGCGTCCTCATCCGGGACGTCGAAGTCGTCTCACCAAAGAGCAACAAGTCCAGCTGGTAAGGCCAAAAATGCCTTGACGCGAAAAGATCGTGAAAAACAGCAGTTAATTAATAAGCTAAAGCTGCAAGAAGAATACAATAAAAATAATAACAATCGGGATCGCGCGCGGGGAGCCCGAGTATTGTCCGTCTCGAGTCGAGCAGCTGAGCTGATGAAAGTTGGTAATGGTCATGTGTCGACAGGCGATGGTCATGCGGCCACGGCTGGAAGCTCTGCCAGTGCAAGCTCATCATCGGACTCGGATTCTGGCTCGGACTCCAGTGACGATGACTCGGAAGAGGAGGAGGACGACGACAACAACCTCGCCAACAATTCACAACATAACAATAGCAGCAGCAACAACAACAATCGTAATAGCAGAGGCAAAACAACAACTGCAACGGGGAAGGGTCCTACAACCCCACCCTCGCTATCACCAAACGAACCTGCCGAGGAACCACCACCTCCACCTGCTGTTGAGGAATCAAAACCAAGGTGGAATCTAAGCTCGTTTTTCAATAAACAGCAACAGCAGGCTGAACAACATCATCAGCCTGGTGGTAATGATGGTAACAAGAAAAAAGAGGAGCAGGCACGCGGCACGACACGCGAATCTACTCAACCTGCTCAACCGGCGCGTAGATCCTCAAGACACTCTGAAGTTAAGGATTGGCGGCTCTGTGGTGGTAGTAGCCTCAGCGAAAGCGAACAACCGAGCGATGCTGAGAAAACGCCGAACGGCAAAGAGCCGCCACGGCCACAGGTACATTCTGGACTGTGGTCGATTGATTACGATCATTATGATGATGATGATTATGATGATGATGATGATGATGATGATGTACGCTTGATTGTTTTCTTTTTTTCTATTTTACTTTTCTTTTCTTCTTCTTCTACTCTCTATCTATCTCGCTCATCAACATTTTTATCTATTTTTTTTTATGTTTTTATATGTGTAGTTTTATTTTGTGTTTATAGACATAGTTGTAGAGTAGATTGTTTTTTTTTATTTCTGTAATGTAAATAGTCTGATTTTCCTTTTTTTTATTTTTAGTTGCATGAAATTTTTTTTTTTACTGTTATTGGCATATGTGTTGTTCAAACATCAAATTCTACGGTATTAAAGAAAAATAAAGAGTAAAGACTGTTTGATAGAGTTATTTTATTTTTGTTTTAAATACTAGTTATAACTAAAATTTGAAAATATTTTTTGTTTATTCATGAAGTAATAAGGAAAAAAATTAAAGGATAATTGTTACTAGAGTAGTTATCAAAGAAATAAAAATAGAATATCAATTATTTGCGCGGCTATTAATAAAATTTAGCTTATCCAGTGTGAAGCTATATTTATATCGCTTGATCCAATAATACCTTGGCCGCGTATTGATCCGTACTTTTGCATGAAAAAAATATGTAGTACCTTATGAAATTTTAAAACCGTTTCATAATACTGTTGTTAAACTTGACTAAAGCACTATTTACAAACTTTTATTTATTCATTTATCACTTGAAATAATTAATATTTATTTAGAATAGTTAAAAGCTTATTACAATTAAATATCAATCATTTAAACTATAATTACTATCATGTTAAAAAAAAAAGTAATATTTCATCACAACTCATCAAATCCACAAAAAACTTTCCCCAACCCTAAAGCCTCACAAAAAAAGACTAAAAAAATAATTAAAAATTCGACAGGCACAACAGGAGAAACCAAAACCTCCAGATGTAAGAAAACGAGGCAGGCCACGTAAATCAGACAAAAGTCCAAAGCCAGCAGTATCATCAGCAAGTAACGTATCATCCGGAATATCATCAGTCCCAGTATCGGTAGCAGCAAGTAGCTTAGCAGACGAATCGTCGTCGTCGTCGAAGCCACGAGCAAAGCGTAGCCGACAAAGGCCAAGTCAGGGCAGTAGTCCGACCTCGCGACGTAGTAAGAAGCAGCCGATCTCGAAACCGGTTCTAACGACTACGACGAGCGACGAGGGTAGCGAAGATGGTACTCGTCGTGCGGATGCCAACGCCTACAGTGACTCGGACTCGGAGCCAGTGACGGTGATGGTGCCGACACGTAGGCCTGCACCAACTGCTCCTGCGCCTCCACCAGTCGTTGCTTCGCCAAGTGGCAAGCGACACCGTAAATCCAGGCTCAGCGTTTCCAGCAGTGAGGATGAAGTGCCTGAGAACGAGGAGGAAGAAGAAGAAGAGGAGGAGGAGGTCGCGGAACGCCAGCACAGGCGTGGCAAGCGACCACAAGAAGACGACGCATGTTGGGGCAGGTTAGTGGAAAATACCCCACCTTGGTGCTGGTACAGTGGGTCTCGGTTTGGCAAGTCGATCGGAGAACTGTTTTACCAAAGAGGAATGATCGGTTACAGGTTGTCCTCAATGAAGCGCAGTAGTAAAATCAACGAGCCCTCGAAGAAGGTTCAAGATAAAAAGAAAAGTCCACCTAAGCTGAAGCCAAGACGGCAAAGGTCACAGGTCACGAGAGCATCTGAATGTCAATCCGAGTCGGATAGTGAGTCCGAAGTGACGTTAAGAACCAACAGGAAGGTTCGTGCACAAAACTCCATTTGGTCCTACTGTGTTCATAACTTTTATAAACCCGCTTTTGCAAGGAATTGTTTCAATTATCGTTTGGTAAACACTAACTTTTCTCCTTGATCCTTTTCTTTTTTTATTTTCCTTTTTTTTTCTTTTTTTCATGTTCTTTTATGAACATTTTTTGTTTTAATGTGAATATTATTTTTTGAGTAATATTCTGTTAGGGATCTACAATTGAGTAAGCTGCAATTAATTTATTAGATCTAGAGTCTTTTTTCTAATAAAGTAGATGAAGTAGTAGATAGAAAATAAAAACTTTTTACTGTGTACAACTAAGCATGATTTGCAAAATTCAATCCCACCCTAAACATCTTTATTCCTTTTTTTTAACATCAAACTTTCGTGAAAACCCTAACTGTCTTATCTCTCCTTTTTATAATATTTTTCACTTAACTTGCATGCTATTAATTATTAAAAAAAAAATAAATAAATAAATAAAGCAGCACTGTAATATAATGCTTACATTAATATAAAATAAAAAAATAATTAATTTAAGCAGTCGCATAATTTAAAATGACTTGAACTAATCTCCATAATGACAATAGATCGCACGAGTACAACCAAGGCCACGAGCGCCACCAACACGCACAACCTCGCCCGACAATTCCGACAGCGACAACAGTCCAGCTTCAGTAAAACTCCAAGACGACACAGGTGGTGGTGGCGGAGGAGGTGGTGTAGTACAGGACAACAAAAAGAGTGCGCTACGTCGGCTATTCGTCGATTCACGTGCCAAGGGTGGCAAAGGTGGCAAGGGTGGTAAAGGAGGCAAGGGTGGCGGCAAATGTGGCATCTACGTCGAGGAATACACCTCGAACACGCCAACGGGCAGCGAAAGTCCGTACAAACGTCGTCCATCACCTGCCGTTGCTGCACCAGCTGCACCTCAGGCTCCAGTCAATCCTGCGATCGAGGATAAACAGCAGCCACCCTTATTGCGAAGCTTGCCTATACCACCACTTAGCTATGTCAATGGCATACCCAGGCTCGTTTGCAGGGTAGATCTTAGTAGACTGTCACATGTGCCCCAGCCGTCGAGAGGCCAGGAGATTAGACAGAGGACCGAGATGCCTGATACCAGGCCGTCCTCAAGGTGAGTTATTGATTTTTACAGAGCTTTTTGAAATATTGATTTGATAATCCATATAATATGGCGTAGATTATTATTATTAAAATTATTAAATGATAAATTATATGTTGTCAATTTTAACAATTTTTTTAACGTTGTGATCATACAGACAACAATCAAGCTCGTTGACGAGTCAAAATCAATCACAGCGGCCATCGACACCCGAAGAAGGCGAGATCGTGGAGTCAATGCCAGGTACGGGTAACGCCGAAGACAGCGATTCCGCTGTAAGCCCAAACATCAAAGGTGTAAATGGCAGCGTAGCAAGTGGTAGTGACAGAAATACCACTGTTGGTCGAGCGAGTACGCTTATCAAAACCGAACCACTCGACATTAAACCAATCGAGCTGAAGGTACAGAGCGAAGCAGATCTGCGGCAAAGCTGTATCGACATGCCAATGCCAACTGGCACGAAACGCAAACGTAAGGAGAGTTGCAGCTCGGTATCAAGTCTCGAGACTAAAATCAAGGTCGAGGTTAAAGAGGAGAAAAAGAAAATGAAAAGGAAGCACGAGGAGCCGGACGCCGTTAGATTTACGAGCGGCCAGGTGCGTTTGCCGGTGAGCTATTCTCGAACAGCGGATTTAAGACGTTGCCGAAATCTCGTGATGAGCCAGGGATCGATTTTGCAGAGTGATATTCAGCCGACTAATCACGAGCGGGAAGATAGGCCTGACATGTCTTTGTTACAACCTCTACAACCCCAGCGTGTCTTCTATTCCTACTTTTATATGCAGCCGAATGACTTATCCGAGGACAGGTATGTTTTATTTTATTTATTATTAATCAAAAATAAGATTAACAAGTATTGCATATTTGGATAATAATTTGTGATTTGTACAATTAAATTGCAGCTATCACGAGCAATATTTGGCGGAGGCTAAGCGATTGAAGCACAGCGCGGATGAAGAGAGTGATGTTACGACTCAAGGCTTACTCTATCTCGAGGGTGCGATTTACTTCATACTTACGGGACAAGCTATGGAGTCTGCTCATGCTCATGTGTCCGCGGGAGCTGCCTACCGAATGTACAGGGATACGCTTTCCATTATCAAGTAAGTTACTTTTTGCTAAGGTATATTGCTGAGAAAAATTTATTTGTTATCGTTAATTACGTGTATTTTAAACAATTGTATTTTATTATTTTTATAGATTCATTTCAACAAAGTTTCAAGCTCAACCAAACGATTCTGTTGAAAGTAGCATACACGTCAAGCTGCTTATCTTCAGGTCAGTACGAAAACAATTTTTTTTTATTTTTTAAATTTAATCATCAAATATTTTGTATGAATAAATCAATTAAGTAAGATTGTATTTTGTTTTTCCTCTTAACAGTTTATGGTGCCAGTCTTTTATACACCAGAAATTATACGAACTGAAAAAACCTGAGATAAAAGAGAACTGTCAAGCGCTGTCTAGATACTTTTCAAAGGTAATTTACAAAATAACAATCTCATCGGTACCTTGCAATAAATCCAAAATATTGCAAATATCCTAATGCCAAAATAAAATCTCCTTAAAAAAACTCAAGCCTCCACGCTCATTACAGCAGGTGCAAGTGGTGCCACCAGAGGTAACGGTACAGGGTACGACGCCCTCACTGTCACCCACGCCTTCACCCGCTGGCTCGGTTGGCTCAGTTGGTAGTCAAAGCAGTGGCTACAGCAGCGGCGAACTGGCTAATCGCGGTATGCCAAATACGCAGCCTGCACCAGCCTATGTAAATGTGCCTCTGACAATGCACAACATCATGCAAAAGCATCACGAGGACATGATAATGCTGATGAGCTCGTACGACAAGTGGGAGAAGGCCTGCTCGCTGATAACCGACAAGCACAGAGGTATGATTACTCATTCATTTAAATTATTGCTTCATTACGGAACTGGTAAATTTTTCGATTTTATGGATATCTAATCGAATTTGCATTTTGAATTCACAGACTTCTTCATTGAGCTGGACGAGACACTAGGTCCACTCTCCCCGCGCAGCTCGCCAACCGAGCTCGCGCGTTACGTGCAAGCCGGTATCAAGAAGTTGAGGGCCCTTTGACCCAAGTGGCACAGTCCCCGGCCACCCACGCCGAGCTACGTCAGCACCCTGCCGCACAACATCGCCGCTTATCCGACCATGTACACGTAGGGGAGCACATCATTGCGCTTAAATGACGTAGATATGGCTCGGCTTCTCTTTCTTTTCTAATGACGATTTATCCGCGTTTATGGGAGAGGAAAAGGGGTGCAGCCACTCCACTTATTCAACTCCTTTTGCGAAAGACTGGAAATTCTAATTGTATACCGTTTAGCTCTCCCTCACAAACCCAGAGACTTAATGCGACGAGAAGAGGGATGAGCTAATTACTTCCTTCGTCTACTGCAGGTGCATGTGTATAAAGAAAGAGAAGGCAAGGCCGATAAGGGACGGATATATAAGTTTGTAAAAATATTAGCTGAAGCGAGAACGATGGCTCAATAGGATAAGGTCGAAGGATTCGCTACTCCTATCATTAACTATTAATTATTATATATATACATATATATATTTTTTTTTCTAATTTTATCAAGGGTACAGTTATCTTAAGGATTTGTAAAAAAGAAAAATAAGAAAAAATGAAAATGAATCAATCGAATTCTGTATTTCTATCGTAATGGTACTTTACTAGTAGACAATTTTATCAATTCTATTAAAAAAAAAGCATGCTTTTTTTCGTTCACTTGATTGTAATTTTACAATTTTATTTTGCTTTTTTGTTCGATCTTATCGTGTCTATTCGAATAGATAAATTTTATGGCAATGAAAAATAACATTGTTAATTTACTATTATTAACTGATGAGAATTGATAATAGTCTTGTTTAATTTTTAGTAATACACACACAGTGTATCTTGCAAAGTTAAAAACAAGAACATCAAGTCTTCCGTAATGCAAATTAATGAAAATTTTTTTACATTTTTTAATAGATTCTAAAAATTTTGTAGCGTGTACACAGATGTGTTTGTTTTTTTGAGAAGTACTTACTGATTTTACTTTAAACTGCTGTTATCTTTTTTGAACGGAAAAAAGAATAGAATGCATATCTTTCTGATTGTTCTTGTTTATACTTTAATGAATTTTTTCAAATTCTGTTCTATTTTTCACAAGTATTGCATAAGCTAAAAATTAAGAGAGCGTTTTTTTATTCTATTAAGTTTTAATTGAAATTTGCAATAAAAATAAACGGACAATGTAGTATACGAAATTCTCTTAATTTTTTGAGCAGCAAAAATTTAAAATAAAAATTAAAACAAACTATTGTTAACTAAATTAATTTATTTCGAAACATACAAACGCGAAGAAAAATTGTGAATGCGTGATTGATATTAGCAACAAATCAACTCGTCAACAAGAAAAAAAAAGTGGGAAATACAAAAAGAGACGAATAATTAATAGCAAAAGCAAGTTGAAATTATAAAGTATGCGAGCGAGATCGTTTAAGAAAGTGCCACAGGAAGAATCGTGGAGGTTACCTGATATAAAAAAAGCATGTACTATGTATGTATATATATAAATATACATAAACATATATATACATATATAAATATAAATAAAATTAAGTGATCCAAATGTAAGAAAAAAAAATCACAAACGATGATATAGTTTATTACGTATACAAAGGAATCTATATACATATATAAATAAATATATAAATAAATCTATATATACAAATTATTATTATATATTTGAAGAAAAATAAAAAAAAAACGAAGAGAAAAAGGAGCGACTATGATGAAATTAATCCGGCATGTGAAGTGTCGTCTTCGTACTTCAGTCCGAAAGTTGCTGGAGAAGGGAGGACAATTAAACTGTGCAAATTGATAGATAAAATGAGTCTTGCCCACTCCGCCGTCGGATTAAACGCGCGATAATAGATAGACGACACTGCGCTGGATACACTCAAATACACAATTAAATACACGTACACACATAAACATATTCACATAAGTTGTAGATAGGTGCGAGAGACATACGTTGTACGTAAAGGCGATTGCGATTAAAAATCGAAGATAATGAATGATAGCAACAAATCGAGATGACAGGGATAACGCTCTTCCTGTTCTCGAAAAGCTACGTTCATCAAACTGGCAAATGATGGGGATATATTGTATATCCGAGGATTAAAAAAAAAATAATTATAAAAAACAAGACATATTATTTGCTTCAACCATAGAAATATACGGGGAAAGTAGTGGTTTTTATTAGCGAAATAAAGCGAGCGAATATGAATGCGAGAGTACGATAATAAGTTTAAAGAAGAATAAAAAAAAAAAAATAATAAAAGAGAGCAATCATAATACCGAGTGCGAGCACGATGACTTATCTGGCGAAGATCTTTCGAAGCGCGTGAAAGAAGGATGACAAATATATACCTGTTACACAGACTTTCTCGAGGCCTTTGCCATCACCTCCGTCCCCAAAACTCGACTCTCGTAAAAGTCCTATTATTACATAATCACGAGAGCATATATAGCAAATTAACGTAACGAAAAGCATAAATATACAAAAAGGGCTTGATTGTCAGCCGATTGTAGTTGAGCTTTGTGGATTTGTAGCGTGAGGCCTCGAGCTAAGATTTTTTAATAAGACAGGAGCGATAAAGTTGATTTTAGCGCGATTTTGAAAGACGAGAATATAAATATATAGATGCGAACTCGGCGGACGAACATGCGTTAAACAATATAATTGTGCAAAGAGATTAGAGATTAAATAGACAAAGAGAGAGAAAAAGATGAAAAAAAGTGTGCGTGTGTGATATATCGCAAGTTCGTAAAAAACGGTAGAATAATTTGTAAGTTTTATGCTCACTGTGTATATTTTTGTAAATAGGGATATAATATGAATGTATATGTATTTTGCGATAAATTGCCAAGCCTTTAATTCGACGAGACGGCGTTTCGCTGACCGCCGACACGTCTTACCGACAATTCTAGGGGAATTGTAATACACGGGATAATTATATTGTAATAGAATTTTAGGGGAACAATAAGAAGAGGGGAGGGGGGATGTGACTCAAGATTTTTGCGATAGAAAAAAATAAGGGAAGGGTATGATCAAGCGAGAGTTAAGAGAAGGCGACACAATATGTTCTCTTTTTTTCGTTTTCCTACTATATACTATACGCTCCAAGCCGCAGCGCAGGCAAGGTGCTTCTTTTTTTTCGTTTCCTATATAATATAGCGCTTTTTCTCTCTGGTCTTATGATAGACCGTTTAGTTTTTTCTTCTATTTCATACTCGCCTTTGGACTTCTGTTTCTTCCGTTGTCTTTTTTTTTTTATTAAATGGGGAGATTTTAAGGCAGAAGGGATGAAGGAAAAAACAGCATTTAGTCGTGGCTGTTACCAAACGTGAGGCGACTATGTGTCGGCGTCTTCCAGTGTGGAATGTTACGGTGAAGGGAAATAAACACAAGCGCGGTCCAATGGTTCATGGGAGACAATTTTCTACCGATTAATCGTTAAGCTAATTCAAAACATTTAAACAAAAAAATATGCAATAAATTTATTACACCAATACGTTAAAAAAAAATAAATAATGGAACAAAAAAATAATTGATGAAAGACGAAGTTTAAAGAGAAAATATCGAGAACGCTATTAATTGTAAATATATAAAAATGGTTGTAAAAATCGCACAAATAAATATTGGGAGACGTCGAGATAAACGCGAATTTTAACACAAAGTGGAATTATATGGGTTGGGATTTAAAATGTAGAAAGAGAAGAGAATGAGAGAGATAGAGAGAAAAAGTCGGCTGTTGACGAATTAGCCAAAGTCGCCCGAGCCATTGATAAACTTTCTGTTGCCTGCGCGCGATCTTTATTCTTTACTATTATTTTATGATTAATTATTATCTTCTTTGAACCTTGCGCAATTTCGTCTCTTTAATGCAAACATTTTGTGTATGATAAATTTACCGAGGATCGGCGCTCGCTGATGCTCTCGTTAATCATACGGTGATCGGCTTGAGACGTCGACTCAGGTGAGGGAAAGATTATTGTAGATTTGAAAATTTGGAGAGAAAAAAAAATAAAGGCAACTCGTACCGGTTATGTTACTTTACTTTTTAAAAAAGACTTTTTTCGATTAGAGTTTATATGCATTATACGTATATTATTATTATTATTATTTTTTGAGATTGTGTGACAAAAAGTATGTTATAAGAAAGAAAGAAAAAGAAAGAAAAAAAAAAGAAACACCAAGATCGCTTTGATTTTCCTATCGTATATTTTTTTTCGTTTTTTCTTTACAAATCGTTATTGTAAAATGTTACTCTTATTACGATATTACAATATATATATATTATACAAAACTACATTTGTCGCATACACGTTTTTTTTATTAAGTATTTTATTTTTCACTTCCAAACGAAGACTTTTTTGCTATTCCTTTTTACTACTGTACTACTACTACTACTACTTTAATTCTCCATCTTCCTAACTTCTTTTACTTTATTCTTTTTCACATTTGTATTTTTCATTCTTTTAATAAAGTCAGCCTTAATACCTACATTTACTTTAATTTTTTTTCTTCTTTTTATAAGAATAAAGCGAATTGAAATTATTCTAATATTGTTAAGCCTTCGTTCGTCGCACGAAAAATATATGTATATATAAGCATGTACATATATTTGTATGTAGTATCGAGCGAAGCCTCCTTCTCATAATTTTAATTGACGTTTTCTTTTTTATTTTAAGAAATAAGTAGTAGAGAGAGAAATAAAAAAAAAAATACTTTTTTTTTTAGCAACCTCGCGTGGTCTCTGGGCTTATATATTTGTTTCCTGTTTGTTATCGTCTCTTTTTTTCCATTATTCACGAGAACGATCTTAAGTTAAGTTATCTATTAGTTATTATTATTATTA
>JAPYZE010004284.1:0-10986 GCA_030522805.1 Leptomastidea abnormis
ACTTACAGAAATACTACGTGAGTAGTAGAACAATATACATTGTCGACTCGATATATTAAAAGTCAATGCCACACACGCACGAGCAACAAAGTAAAACTGTAAATTAGTTAAACTTCTAAACCCTATTGGCATTCCACTGGATAACAGCTCAAACAATACTAACGCACAAACTTATACTGCTTGTCAAACTATATATCCTTACCACTTCGCTTGAGTTCAGAGTGAGTTTCTCTCACTTGCACGCGTCAACGCTAATCTACAACTCACTTCGATCAATTGATTCTAAACGAATCATCGACAAATTTACTCCCTGCGCATCAATATGTCATCGTTAAATCACTTTGCAATTCTATACATTCATTATGCATTCGCTTGCTTAATTTTCAAACTCGCTGATCTTTCCTCCTACGAGTAAAGTTCAACGGTTTAAATATACGTTTAACTGCGCTTGGAAAAATAAAAATCTTTTTTGTGTATGTTGGGAAATAAAAATTCCATAATACTGCATTGTTATTGTTTAATATACCTATATCAGATGGCGGTTTATTTTCTTTAGCGAACGTCGATCTCTTTTACTGTCACGTCTTGTTTGCTGAGCACATGTAAATGTTGCCCCAAGTCATACATAACGATTTCACTACCCGCGTCATTTTTTTTTTATTTTCACTAAATATACATTTTATTTTATTTTTTATTTTCATAATAAAAGTTTCTATAAATGCAAAAATTTTTTAGTAGGCTCTCTCTCTCTTTTTTCTTCAATTTTTATAACTTTTTATAAATCAAAAAGAAAATGATTTCAATATTTAATATTTATTTTGCCATTTATTGATGCGTACGCATTTATTTATTTTTTTTTTTAATGCGAAAATTTTAACTGCTACCACTTTTACTAAATCCAATAAAACAAAATAGATTAATTCAAATGGAAATTTTTATATTAATTATGTTTCCAATAAAATATTGGCCATTTCTTCTCAGAAATAATATTCAAAAGATTAAATCCTAAAAGATTCCGTATTATACTCAACGTTATTATCCACTTTATTTCAAATAAATCAACATCATCTGCTATTTAACCAGTCGTTCAAATATCCTGATAAAAATTTTATTACTTTTTATAAACGTCGAAAAATTCATCAACAGCAGAACACGAAACGAAGAGTTCATCAATCCTGTCTCGGTACGTTTTAAACAAATAATGTATATATATGCATTATCTAGTCATTAAAGTTTCATAAGGACTCCACCTCTCATGAAAATTAGAACGTTTCGCTTCGCCAACGCGGCTTTCAAAGGAGAACCCAGCCTGATACGTACCAAAGTAAAGAGACAATTCTAAGAGCTGCTACTACTGCTACTGCTACTATGACTACGCAAGCGTACGGAATTGTAAGAAGCCTCCTACTCCTCCTTGCTACTCCCGAGGACTACTGTTATCTTTATCGTAACTTAGGAACAAAACTTGACATTTTCTCAAGCAATTAAATATTTCAATCAAATTTACGCTTTTGAAATATTATATATTCACATATCAACGATAATTTAAAATTAAAAACTTAAATTTACTGTAAAACTAATAAAATGTATATACAAATTTTTAAGATTTTACAAAAGAAGAATAAAAAGGTAATAAATCTGAAAACATATAGTATTTTCTTTTTCATTGAAATACAGCCAGACTTGCTTTTCAAGATCCTATGTACTCAGGACATTTTAACGACAAAAGAAAATCCTCCCTTTCATGACGATTCTCACTTCTGTAAATCCAGTCAGACGCGAGTTAGACCTGCATTTCCCCCAAAAGACGATCTCATGATAAAAACCAAAAAAAAAAAGGTAAAGACGAGTCGATGACTGGCACAAGAAATATAACGAGTTTTTGATCCTAATAGAAAAATCTCGCTCGTAATATTGAAGCAGAATAATACGTGGAAGACTTTACCAAAATTGGTGAGAGCAAAAAAAAAAAGAAAGACAATATAGATTACCTACCCAAGCTGCACGTGCCAGGAAATATTAAAAGCTTTTGTTTTTTAACTAATAATAAGCAGATAGTAAGGAGGCGACGTAAATGAGGGTTTTTGGCATCATAATTTGCGGTAATGAAGGATTAGAGGGAAAGGAGAGGGGGGGTTGGATATTATAAAATCTCCTTGAAATTGCCGGCTATCATTACGTGTCAAAGCCAACGTCGAAGAAAGAAGCTTAGCGCGTACGTGGGCGTATACTCTCAAGCACACAACCTCACCAATATACGTCGTCTCTCTCTCACGATATTGAAGCTCAAAGGGACGTAACGAGAGACTAGACCGAGAAGGAGGGAAAGCAGCTATTGGTTCGACGTCGTCGTCGTCGTAGACGGATATGTCGATAGCAAACAGTTCGTTAATCTCAAGCCATCAGCTGCTTTACTCCGCAGCTTAGGCACTTAAATAAATCTTGTGGTTTTTTGTTTGTTTGTAGATGACGACGCCTACGTAAGACGTGTATAAATACAAAAATTGTAAGGACAGTTCGTCCTGTCACCTTTTTTTTGCTACTATACAGCCCAAATGTAAAAAGTTGATGATTTGTCGAAGTCGCTTTACTCTAGTAAGTGGATTCACGGGTTTGCTTGTTTATTGATTTCGCGAGACTGATAAGATACATTTTAGCGTAGCCTTGGGCTTTGGCGACTAACAAAATTTTACATGTGCAGTAAAAGAAAAATATTTTTTTAGTTTTTTTTAATGGAAATAATAACAAAATTTTACTGAGAAAGTAAGTGAAATATATTTTAAAATTGATTTTGGTCAACGTTAAATTTAATAAATATGCAATAGAAAATATTTTTTTGAAAATCGAATAAAAATGTACAAATATTGTAATCGTTTCAAAGTCAATAATTTTTTGAAAAATATTTCAGCATGATTTGTAACTAAATTAATTTAATATATTAAACCAATATTGAAAAAATGATATAAATTGTCCTAATATTATAGTATACCATTTTTGCATTACCATACAAGTAAAAAGAAAAAGGAAATTTTAAAAACTTGGCTGCGCTCACATATCAGACTTGTTAGTTCTAAATGAAATTGTAATTTCTGCCTTAGCGTAATAATACCTGAGTCGAGCGCACAACAAACATATCAGTGACGGCCACTATCTGGGTGTACGTACGAGTTTCCGAGAAAAGGAAAAAAAAAAGAAAAGAGAACAAACAGAAGACAAGTGGACGTGTCGTTTGTATATGACTGTTCAGGCACATTTTGTAAATAACACACTGAAAATATTCCACCTCTATATATTTTACGTATTTTTCTCGTTACTCAAAATATTTAATGTCATATAGGTATATATTTATTTCCATACTAGATTAAAATGTTTAAATTTATTTTTCTTTTATCCAAGTGCGTAGGTAACGAAAGTTTTGAAAGAGATAGAGAAAGAGCACTTACGTGACTTTGTAAAAATTTATAAGTTGATTGATGAAAATCCTGAAGGTAAAATATTATGTGAGCAACCTATATCAACTATAGTGCATATAAAGTACTAACTTGCTCTGACTACAGTCGCTGCGTATCTACTTCCACATATATATACAAGATACACATATGTGTGTGTGTACTTTAACGCTGCCTAACAAACTTTAATAGAATTTTACTCGACTCTTTAAGCATTCTTTTTGATATTTAAATTTCTTTTGTGATTTAAAATTGATGAATGTTGGTCTAGTATAAAAAAAAATAATGTTTGTAAAATATAATTAAAATAAAAAATTGTTTTAAATAAAAATCTGCAATAATTAAAAAGCTTAGTACAAAAAAATACTACAATTCATATTAGTAGCCTGGAATAAGTTAAGATTTAAAAACTTTCACAGTTTACTCTATAATTAATAAACTATAGCCAGTTCAAAGGTATATTAAATTAAAACTTATGTAAGTCTCAGTTACACTCTATTGCCATAAATTATTCAGTATTTCATTGATGTGTTTAGCATCTCACCTATCATTAACTCTAAAGCTTTACAATGAAACAAAATAAACGCAATAAACTTTGTTTTGTATAAAACCAACTTAAAAAAAAAAAAATCTATTTCAACAAAAAGAAAAAAAAATTGCTTTCATTATCTAAAGGAAGGTATCAAATTTAGCAAATGCATTTCGCAGTGACAGTATTTGTCGAACGCATAAAAAGCTTAGTCCTCGAGAAAACGAGAGGGAGAAAAAAAATGACGAGGTGAAAAGAATAAAAAAAAAGAACAGATAGTCATGTCGAACGAGCCAACCCAGCAGAAGCAGCAAACTCGCCCGACGGCACTTGGACAGGGAAAACTTATCGATTTATAAAATCCCCATGTACACTTTAGCATTGGATACACACGCGAAGTCAGGTTAAAGACCGGCTTTGCGAACCAGACCCTACATACATGCACATGAGATATTTTATCTAGCATCAAAAAATAAAAAGTGCTTTTAGCTTAATAATCAAGTTACGCAATTAGCAGATGTATTTGATTTATACGATGAGACCCACTTACTATATAAATATATCTATGAATAATTAATCATTATACATTATGACCTAGATATTAAACGTAAAAATCACCGAATTTTAAAACGCACTAATTTCCATACCGACATTTATTAGGAATATTAAATAAAGTGTCAATAAAAGTAGAGATATCGCTATACAGAATGTCTCTATACAAATGTTCATAAACGAGAAAGGTAGATAGGTAGGTGTGTGTATATATTATATATTATGACTCCGGGGGAGAAAGAAACTTTTGTCGCAATCCTGTAATTTCCGTAGCACGTGCCTCTAGCTATTTATGCTTCTCGCGCACACACATATACAAGTATAAGTATATAGTATGTATATTCATGCATGCAATGGTGACAACGGTTTTTTATTGTACACTTACTGCCTTAACTCCTACCCCTGAAATTAGGTTAAATGCTTGTGTTGAATAGCCTGCTGGTGGCTCTTATACATTACTTTTTTTTCTTAACTATACTTCCAAATAATAACTATTTCTTGTTATTTTGGTGATAAAATTTTTTTTTCTTATATATCAATTGTTTTACTTTTGTTTGCTATATCGTAATCATGCATTTGTTTGAAAGTAATTTATGTTATAAACAAAAAATTATAGTATTCACTTCAAAATGTTAAATTTTTTTGCAACGTTAAAATGAATGCAACCTGTAAATGAATGAGAGTCACACTACTATTTGAGAAGTTACCACACACAACCAGTTGTCGATTTCAAAGAGTCGATTTTAATTAAATCTATCCTTTAAATACATACATGTAGGTATGTAGATATATTTAAATGAAGCTGATATGTATGTGGCCGTTAAAGAGATATAATTAATTTATTTGCTTTGTTGATATTTAATAAAAGCACGTTCTCATTAGGCTTTAAATAATTAAATAGTAGATTTTAGATTTTAATAAAATAAAATAAAGAGCTTCGCATATAAACCAAATCTTGAAAAGAATAAAAGAAAGAATAGAGGAAGCAACAAAAACAGGTGAGAGAAAAAGAAAAATAAAAAAAATTCGAGTAAAGAAATACGAGTATAGCGTAGTTGCGGGAGGAAAGGAGAAGAGGAGGCGTGGGTGCGGCGGCGGCGGCAATAAGCTTCCGCAAGCTCGAAATTGTTGCCTGAGCAGGTAAAGCAAGAGTTTCACGCCGCAGGTATCTTATATAGAGCAATGGTTAAAGGAAGCCCGAGGCGTTGCTTTTGTGCTCGTTTTTCGGCTTCACTACTATTGCTGCTGCTACTGCTGTTGCTGACGTTGGCAAGAGAATCTACTGCTTGTGTATGTGTAAGTATGTATTCGTGAAGCTTTTCTTGCGTTACGCTTTGTGCTAAGCTACACGTTAAAGGAGCTATGAACGCACCAAATGCACTCGACTCTTACAAGCCTGAAGCTGCTAATGGTAATCTAATCGCGATGAAAGATTTTCGTTTATTTCTCATAATATGTAATTTACTCGTGATTTTGTATCCTAATAATAATTAAAATTATAATGATCTTTCACTCATTAATTCCAATAAATTTGTGATTTCTTTTAAAATTTTTAAAATATATTTTTAAATATAAAAAAAGGAAAACATTTTCAGAATCCATAAGTATAAAAATTTTTCTTCAAATTCCTTTATCCTTATTTTCAATGAGACATAAATATAGATTTTTGCTGAGTATAAACTGCATGTCGAGAACGCAATATTCACATTGTAATACACGAGAAATTTTCGATAACCATTGAAGGCCTATACACATATATGAAAAGAAAATTCAATGTTCTTTTTTTCTCTCGCGTGTACCAACCAACCAACTCTCGTACTCGAAAACAGTTCCCCAGCTTTTCCAATTGCCCCGTAACTTTTGTTTTTCTCACCTTAATACAGCATCATTGTTATTTACAACTGCCGCATTGCTTTAGCAGCGTATGTATATAGAAGATATAGAATGCAGTGGAGAAAAGTACTCGATTCTCGAAAATTCAATTCTTTCTCATTGTTACGCGCTGCTACAATCTTCTTATACGAGACAAATAAAGTAATTTATTTTTGTTATTTGAAATATATTTATATGTAGGTTATATCTCTATATCTTTCTATTTGAGGTGTTAACAGTTAATTTGGAGCTTGACTAATACATACGATTTTTTGTAATAAAAAACTTTATAAAATCAAGAACGATTACTCATGTTTAGAACCTAATTGACCTGTAGACATACCCTCAATCATGCAACGTGTCTACCTTCATATAATAATAAAGAAATTCCACACACGTTCATTTCCAAAATAACACCTCTTTCTTCGACTTGAAAGCTCTCTCTCTCTCTCTCTCTCTCTCTCTCTCTCTCTCTCTCTCTCTCTCTCTCGAAAGAAAGAAAGAAAAGTTTCTGCAAATCTCATCGAAATCTCAAAACAATTACTCGAGTCCATTATCCTCGATAAACATATAAAACAAACCTCAAATCCTTATCTCAAAGAACAATAAATCATATTTCTTATACAAAAGCTCATCCAAGTAGAAACCTCGATTTTCAACGACAAAAAGAAAAATCATGTTATAGCAACGCTTGGCTGAATATATATAGAGTATATATTATCCCAAGAAACTATATAACTATATACCTATACATCGTATCTGGCAAAAGATTTTACGCACACGCAGTTTGGTATATGTATATGTGTCTATAGAAAACACTTGGTTGTATGCCAAAGTCCAAGAGTCGGTATAACGATCGTAAAAAGGGTTTTTTTTACGAGGCCATATCGTTCCTCACTCTCTCTTTCTCTTGCGTCTTGATCCTCCTCGATCTTCCTAAGATTCAAGAAATGAAGCCAGAGAAATAGGAGAGTAAGCTTTACGCGCAGCTCTTTATCTCTTCAACGCGCTCTTCGACTTATCTCTTGCTGTCTGGGATGAAGGAACGACCGATCGTTCTTCCCGCAGCTGCGGTCAACTCTTATGTACCTCGAACGATATGTTTGAAGTGTAAACGCGAGTTTTGTCGCTAAGAGAGAAAGAGAGAAAGGTTGAGGTATATAGAAAATCCTGCGATATATCAACCTTTATTATTATTTTTTTTTTTTCGAGATATTTACCCTCGATATGTGTATAGGGTATATTTTCTGTTTGAATTTTACTGTTCTCGATAAATTTGCGATATATCGCATGTCTGTGTATGTGCGTAACGATGCTTTATCGGATATATAATGCTTGGCTATTTTGCGAAACGAGATCGAGAGGTGGAGATCGTCCTTAAACAGAGAAAGAGGGAGTACAAAAAAATGTTCTCTTAAATTCAAGAATTTACGTGGGGATAAAAATAGCTTATATATATGGTACTATATACCGTGTGTAAACGAGCGACTCATGTTCGATATATTTATATAATACATGGGGGGGGGGGGAAAGGAAAAAAGTATAAAAATGTGGCTCGTCATTCTACGCGTAAAAGAAAAAAAATTGTAAAGTCAGAGAGACAGACGAAGGAGAAGAAGAAGAAGAAGAATACGGTGTTCGTTCGGGGTGTATAGGGTGGATTGAAAGGTATTCCAACGGAATGTATAATTCAGACATTTCGACTTGATTTTTTTATTTGCCTTTTGAATTATGTAGTACGCCTCGTAAAATTTGTAAGAAAGTCTGTTATTAAAATTTTTCGAAGAAAGGAATATATATAGCGTAAATGTATCGAGTGATTTGTATTTTTTTCTGCCTGAAATTCAATTAAATGTTAATTTAGAATTGCTTGAGAAGCCAAATATACAAATGTTTCTTTTTTCTTCTTTTCAACATTTGTATAATTAAATTACATACCACAAACGAAACTTCATTTTAAATCTAAAAATAAAATAAAAATCAATGGAAAATTTTGAATGAAAATCAACATTTCCAAAATAATTTGACTACAGAACAATATTGTAGAAATGTTTGAATATTTGCTAAAATGTAAATGTGTCCGTTAAACTTCTGCAGTGAAAAATATTTTATACACGAAGGAATAAGAAAGAGAGAAAGAGAAAGAAGTTATATTATAGCAAAGAACAAAATGTTCTTCCAAAGCTTACAATCTACTTACGTAAAGTGTGCAGACTCTTGTATAAAATACGAGTAAGAGTCACGAAAACGGGATTGTACTATAGAGAACAGCAAGTGTATCTATATCTGCATATTACACTATAGTAGCAAACCTAAAGAGCTCAACTCTAATCCAACATATAGTAAAAAAATTCAAGCCAAACCAATCGACTTAATACTCCGATCCAAATTAATACCGCCGACATAATCCCATCGAAACATCGTTTGCACATCACAGTGTCACACACACACACACACACATCCCCTTTAAACAATAACGGCAAACAGCTTGGCCTCAACACCTGCGTCCCACACACCACATCAATCCAAGCTCAATAAACCATCACCCGTAAGCAGGGAAGAATTATAGAGGCGACATCTCCTCCCTCCTTCCTTCCTTCCACCTACACACGCGAACGCGTTTGCGCATCGATCAAGCAAAACGGCGTGCAGTTCAATCTTGGCCCTGGCGCTCAGCGATTGCAGCCGGTCGGTCAAGGCCCGCAGTTCTCTTACCTCTGAATAAGTCAGAAGAGCTGGCTGATCTTTTATTTAAGACACACAGGCAGCCGCGGAAACAAGCAAGCAGCAGTCGCCGTCTTATTTTGAAGACGCGGAGTAGTGACTGTTTCCTCCGATCACCAAAAAGACACATCCTGTATATGTGTGTGTGTGTGTGAGATATTTAATGCTGGGATCATCCCGCCCCCCCCCCCTCACGACTACTTCATGTGACACAAAAAAAAATGAGGGCAATTTTTTTTTTTGTTCATCCAAGTTATGAATTTAATATGTGGACCAAGGGACTGGTTGTTGATATTCATCCCTGGGAACGAAAAAAAAAAAAAAATGATAATGTTGATGTAGACTGTAGATATGTTAGCCAGCTGGTGAAGATATCCCGCTGCTCCCGACACACATTTCAAGATGGACTAATGCTGTTATATATTGCGAGGCTACCGGGGTAAAAATGTACGAGTGGTGAGACACACACACACACACACACAATAAAGGCATTCAATTCATCAAGAGATTTGGAATCTAAGTGTTGGAGACATAATAATGTTGTACAAGAAGTACTACTTCCAAAATCCAGCTTGAATAAAAAAAAAAAAGAAAAAAATTTCTTTTGTCCGGATTCACGTAGTGAGATAAGCCTTATCATTGCTCAACACTGCGGTTCTTTTGATTCGAGTATGAATGACAAATTCTCGTGTATTTGATAGTGTGTAGAAGTTAATTGCTATACGGTGATATAGAGAAGGAAAACCAGAGAGGGAGTTAGATATAATTTTGTGGAATATCTATGTGTATAGGGCGTTGGAAAGTTGGAAATACCATAATTACCTCGGCCACGCTATATCTCTGCTTACACACCTGTATTCGCTATATATACTAATGCGAAACGATATCACCGAGCGCATATTTGTCGGGAATCGCATTTGAATTGGCATACCGATGATATATACCTACTCTATACATACTACTCTAATTAAACTTTCAAATATATTTAAATTTAATTTTTCTTTTTTTTAATATTTAATTCAATTTTGTTGAAAACACCATTATTTATGTAAAAATAATACCTAAAGAATTATAATTTTCACTTTATAAAGATATAAAAATAGAAAAGAAAGGAGTTATACCCAGTCAAAATATTATGATAGTTGGAAAATACGTTCTCATAATTCCATGAATATTCCAAAAAAAAATAACAAAATAAATCAAAAAGAAGAAAAAAAAAATCAATAAAACTCACGTTTTTACAAAAATCATGCATCTAATGACTTTAAAAATTCCAGTGACCCGAATTACAAGACACAAAAGGGGGCCAAAGAGTCTCGTGTCAAAGCAAGCTATTTTTCCTCAACACGCACATGCGTATATATCTTACGTAACATCTTGAAGATTTCCGAGTCATTTGTGTCGAGTTGGAATTCAAGCAACTCGAAGAGTATATATAGGGGATGAGGGTAGCTCTATAACTGTCGTGGCATGCAGACATTTCCCTCTCGCATACATATATAGAATATCGTCAAGAGTATAGGGTGGTCACACATACTCGTCATGTTATAGACTGGCGTTCGATCGTATAATACTCAAAGGCCGAGCGACAACACCTACACAATATCAGCTAGCCATTTACCAACATACTCATACTGCCATTTGTCCCCGTAATTTTTTACGTCGCGCACACGCGGGCTAGCCTTCTCTATACGCTCGATTTGAATAATATGAGAGTCTGAGAGAACTGGCGTGGGGGGGGGGGGGGAATAGAAATAGCTAGGGGGGTGGGGGGAAGGGATTTCTTAGCTAGAGGGCCCGGCCATGGAAAATATTAAATTTCAAGAATCAATATAGATTCGACACCTTGGTATTTCGTTA
>JAPYZE010004285.1:0-10985 GCA_030522805.1 Leptomastidea abnormis
TAAATGACATAATAATTATCCAAAAAACATAAAATAAACTCTAAAACATCTACATTTAATCTTAATATTAGTAAATTCGGTTTTTTTGCCTTAAAAAAAAGATCATTTTTTTATGAAAAAACACCCTTAATCCGTCCGATTGATCCCAAAATTCAATCAGCTCTTAAGTAAAATATAACAAATGTGTGTGCAAAATTTCAAGTCAATATCTTAATTCCTTCGAAAGTTATCGTGCGACAAAAAATCGTTACATACATACATACATACATACACACGCACACACACACACATACATACATACAGACTTTTTCTAAAAATTCGTTTTTTGAGTTCAGGAACCTTCAAAACGTCAAGAAAACCAAAAAAAACCAAATCAAAAATTTTCACCGTTACAAAGCTTTCTTTTTGAGAAAGCAAAAAGGAGCAAAACGACTAGAGATATTAAGAGAAAGTCCCCCTTTATCCCTATCCTTTCAACTATTTCTACAAAGTCACTTTGCTTGGTAGACCAGTATTTTCCAAATTTTGTTGCCTCCTTGATTCTCGCTTGCTTTTCCTTCAACTGTTTCTACCAAGCAACTTTGCTTGGTAGATCAGTACTCCTCTAGACTCTCTAGTCTTTTTCTGCTTCATAAGCGCTCGCCCCCTTTTCTTTAACTGTTTCTAGCAGCCATATTGACTGCTAGACTAGTACTTTTCTCGAAGTTTCGTTAACTTAAAGGTACTTGTTTGCTTTTTTTCCTAGTAGTTGTTGCATTTCCTTCTAAGTTAGGATTTATTTAAGATAAATACCATTACTCAACTATCCTTTCCTTAAATTTAGAGTTTATTGTTTTGTAGGACTATTATTTTGACCATGGCTGCTTACCTTAAAGAGCAAGACTCTCTTTTTAAAAAGATTTGTAATTCTTTTAAAAATTATAAAAAGAAGGGTCCGCAATCCATGCCCCTTGGTAACGCTGAGGCTAGATTAAAGCAGCTTGTGAGAAATTATGATCAGTTCGTTGAAAATCATAAAAAACTTGAATCTATAGCGGGCATAACCCGCGATGAACTTTACTATAAGAATAAAGTCTTTGATCACGGAGAAGATGCTTATTACTCCAACCTAGGTAGTTATTTGGACGAAATTGCAAGGCTCAAGGCCGAGCAACCAGCAACAGCACACGAAGCACCACTTGCATCTGTGAACCCTAATCCTTTAAGTAACCTAACCTACTCACCTCTACCTTAAGTCGATATTCCTAAGTTTTCGGGTAAATACGAGGATTGGGAACATTTTCGTGATATGTACCGCGCGTTAATTCACCACAATGCCAAATTAGCTCCTATTATTTAGTGTTATCAACTTCGCCCTTATATCAGTGGTGAAGTTCTAGATCTTATTAATTCCATGGTAATTAGTGCTGAGAATTATAATAAAGCTTGAGACGTGCTCATTAAGTACTACGAGAATTATCGTAGGTTCATCACCGCGTATTGTAAACTCATTATAAATGCTACACCCATGAATAATAGTTCTAGCACTGAATTGAAAAGACTGCAAATAGAAACAATCGGTACCTTTGACTCTTTAATAGCTCTAAAACATGAAGTAGGAGCAGCTGATTTGTTAATAACTCTTGTCGTTATTAAGTTTGATGTTGCCACCTACAAAGATTAACAGAAATCGTTAGGTAGTACAAACCAACCCCCTACTCTTGAACAACTTCGAGAATTCTTCGCCTCGCAAATCCTTACCTTAGAGTCGTTTGCTTCAAGAAGTACTAGTAAGAAAAATAATGATAGCCCGAGTCATAAGGACCCAATATCCACCAAACAACCTCTAATGATGCTGAAAGAGCATGCCCGTGTTGCAAAAGCAACCACCCTCTAAAAAATTGTGATGACTTGAAGTCTAAGAATCCTCCGAGTAGACTTAAGGTAGTAAAATCGGCAAAATTATGTTTTAATTGCCTCGGACCTCATTTAAAAATAGATTGTCAATCTCGTTATAAGTGTAGTAAGTGCAAGGGCGAGCATCATTCCATGCTGCACCTTGAAAAAGCAAAGGAGAAGAGTGATGACTCCAAGGCTAATGAATCTTCGAGTAGTTCAAGCTCGTCACTTTCAAACTCACCTGATACAAGTACGAGACATAACACCTATTTCCTTTCTTCTCGTGGTGAACAAGTTCTTCTTGCTACAGCCAGAGTGCTCGTCACTGGATGAGACGGCCAAAAGCATCTAGTGAGAGCCCTAATAGATCCTTGCTCTGAGTCGTCGCTAATCTCTAGATCGTTAAACAACATTCTTCAGTTGTAATCCTTGCCTGCTAACGTGAATCTAAAAGGAGTTAACGATCAGTTGTTAGGAGTTGCTTCGACTGCCGTAACCTTTAAAATAAGCTCTCGTATTAATTTCCATTTTAAGTTAGATGTAAAGGCCTTGGTCATACCTAAGGTTTCTTCATATTGTCCTCCCAGAAAAATAAAGGTTTCTGGTTTGTCATACCTCAAGGGATTGGAGTTAGCCGATCCTCGATATTATAAGAATGACCCGATTGATATATTTCTTGGTGCTGCAGTGCATACCAGAATTTTTGAAGAAGGTATCAAGAAAGGACTAACCTTCCTATTGCTTCCCTCTCAACACTTGGTTGGCTGATTTCGGATTTTGTCCCGAGTTCTCAAGCTCAAACTAAAGAGCTTATCACCCTACATTGTAGTAAAGAGCCTATATTATCTGATTTGCTTAAGAGATTTTGGGAGATCGAAGAAGTTTCTGTCAATACTGACAAACGTACCAAGGAAGAGATCGACTGCGAGCAGCATTTCGAAAATACTTGCACTTGAGATAGTGATGGTCGATTCTCTGTCCAACTACCTTTTAAAAAAAATCCTAATATTCTCAAGGAGCAAAGACTCGAATCTTTCAATACTGCTTCTATGCTCTTTTCGAAATTAGAAAATAAGTTTGTTACCAACCCAAAACTTGGAAGATGCGTACTCATTTTTTATGAAGGAGTACGTTGATCTTGAGCACATGTTTCCTTAGGCAAGTCCTGATAATACTTATTGTTTTTTTTTCTCACCATGGAGTAATAAGGGAGTCTAGCTCCACAACCAAACTCCGTGTAGTGTTCAATGCCTCTTCGGCTTCTCGTACCGTCATCTCTCTAAATAAGTGTCTCCATATCGGGCCCAATCTGTTGCCAAACTTATTTTACTTAATTCTTAGATGGCGAAATTACCAATTTGCATTTTCTGCGGACATTGAGAAAAGGTTCTGGCAGATAAAGGTAGCTAAGAGTGACCAGAAGTATCAAGCAATACTTTGGCGCGAGAATAGTACCGACCAACTGACTACCTATCAACTGGCTACTGTCACATAAGGCTTAGCCTGTTCGCCTTATCTTGCTTGTAAAGTTCTCAAGAAGCTTGCCGATTGCTATGAGAACACCCTCCCTTTAGGTGCTGAGATCTTGAGAAAAGATCTTGAGAGATTTATATGGATGACGCTATATCTGGAGGTCATTTCATTAAAGAAGCTCAAGAAAAGATGTCTCATTGTCAGTTAAACGCGATAACGACAAAGGGTTATCTTCCATTGGGTAAATGGTCTTCAAATCACCCTCCTCTTTTAACTAAATAACTTCAATCTTTCTTAGCCAATAACTTACTAAATTTGACCGATTCGACTCAAGTTGTATCCGTTTTAGGGTTGTATTGGTGTCCAAAAAAATACGAGTTTTTTTTCAAGTTTAAAGCCACTGAAAATCAAAGAAAGTGGACTAAACGATCGATGTCAGCGAAGACAATATACCAATTGGTCGTCGGTGAAAACTCTTGGTCTCTGTTCTCTAAAGCTTCTGGAGAAGGTGGTTATTAGAGTATGTATCCTCCCTCCAAAAGAGAAATAACTTAGTCTTGATCAAAAATGAACTTACTTCCCCGGGTTGTTGGCCTTTAGGTCGAGTGATTAAGGTTTTTAAAGACCCTAACTCATTGGTGAGAGTCGCTGAAGTACGTACTGCAGGATCAGAATTAGTTAGACCAATTACTAAGTTAGTTTTAATGCGTTATCTTGAAGAATTAGAGTAGTTTAGATTAGCATAAAAGCAGCGGCTTCTCAATCTCTTTTACACTAATTAGAGTTAATCCAGTTGACGCTTTTCCTGACAGTTGCGATGCGTCAAGGTTGGGAGGAATAAAATTTTTAGACCTATACCTAGACTTAAGATTAGTTTTTAAGTATTCTCTTTATTCTTTTGATGTTGCTTTTGACCTTTATCGTATCAAGACCGGGAGTATATTTAGAATTGAATTTGTTATTTTATATAATGCGCCTTTTTGAGTTATAAGCATCAGTGTAGTGGCACTGATTGCTTCTTATATGCCGCGTAACTTCCGCCTTTTTCTTCAACTGCTCAGCGAGATGCGCTCGCCGGCAGTCCACGTCGCACGAACGCCCAGAGCGCACGCTTCCGTCTACTACTGCATAGCGCACAAGACGCAAAACGTACCTCCTTTTGCTTTTTCTACAAAGCCATTTGCTTGGTAGACCAGTAATTCTCGCTACAGAGAACTTTTGTAATCCTTAGTGCGGTCACGTTATTCGCCTACCACTTAAATAGAGACGCGTAAGCGCATAAGGCGCAATTCGTACATTTTCACTGTTTCTACCAAGCCATCTTGCTTGGTAGACCAGTTTTACTCCTTCATTATTCTTTTACGGTGATTTTTATTAAGCATGAAATAGTGCATTAAACGCGTGTGAAGTGTATATAGTGTATCATAGTAATAAATATAGTTTTTATCAAAATACACGTTTTCTATCACTTTCAGCTAAGGCTGTGAAAAATCATTGATTACATCATCCTATCCTCCTATACGTAACACTCTTGATCCTCGCACGCCAAGGCGGGCTTCCCTTACCACAGAAATACAGTCCACTCATCGAATAAGAATCCAATCCCAAACATTATTTCTTAAATTTCCAAAATATTTCTTTTAAACATATCAATGTTTGAGAGAAATTTAAATCCCCAAAAAAATATAATTGAATAAAAAAAAGAAAATTTTATAAATAAAAGAATAAATAAAAATAATAAAAAATTTACTAGGATATAACACTATTTTAAAATTTCTAAAAATAAGATTGACTAAAACAAAAAAAAAATTATTTTTCCAAACTATAAATTTGAAATCAAATTTCATTCACAATGACCGATGAAAATCGAATAATGAAAACTGGTTTTTAATGATTTTGTGAATTAAAATATATATATATATATATATATATATATACTCGCTCAAAAAAAATTGCCAAGTTTATAGTAAAATTGTGATTCCTTGCATCATAATACATTTTTTAAAAGCAACTTGTGGAAAATATTATGTCAACAATCATAAAGCTTTCTCTATGAGGTAGCAATTGTGAAAAAAAACTGAAATATGTAATGTTTTATTCTTAAATTTTTAGTGATCTTGACATGTGACATTGGCATTGATATATTGTGAATAATTTAGGGGGCCGGCTAGTGTTTCAGGTCAAAAAAATTGATTTTTTTTCATTAGCTATTTAGTTAGAAAAATATGTGCAGAATACTTTCTTGAAAACCGCTTTTGAATACCTGCATTTCTTTTTTTTATATAAAAAAAATATAAGAAAAGTATTTTTTTTTAATTAAAATTTTTTATCTTTATATATTGCAGGGAAACGCATGCAAGAACACGGGTAGATAAAGGATAAAGCGTTTAATAGTGGTTCGATCTAAAATATATTGTAGAGTAAAATGTACAAAGACGCACCCGGGCGTCTTAACCAGGTGCAACATGCGTAGGCTCCGGAGCCTCCTGACAGGGAGAAAGACAAAGAGAGAGAGAGTATCGAACTAACACTTACAACAGGTGTCTCGGCGTCGCTCGCACGTATTCCTCGGATCCTTCTCCACGACGACGCTACTGCTGTAACAGACCGCGGCCTCTCAGGTTTGCGGTAATCGCTAGGTAATGCCGACGCCTCGTAGTCTTGAAGACGCACGGCAGAAGGAGGTGTGGAGGCGGCGGTGCTTGAACTTAGGCACAGCAGCAGCAACAACAACAACAACAACAACAACAACAACGCTTGCCACTAACACGTAACAACCCACGAAAGCTGAGGCTTATACTCGACCGTACGACGCACTTCCTGTTCCAACTCTATCTCTATCGAGTGCCGAACTCGATCAGATCTGCTGCTACCGACGTGTTCTCGCACGTGCCACCGGTCCGGCTCAACGCCTCTTCATCGCTTCCCCTCGCCTATGCGCTTGGCCCGCGCAGACTATCACCGATGCGTAGTATACTGCATTACGCGTCATATGACCAGTCTCTCTCTTTATGTCTCTCTCTTACCTTATGGGTCGAATTACTTTGCGTCTCCCGTCTCGCTCTAACTGATGTCGCAGCACCTGTAACAACTGAAATATATTATACATTTGCTTTGCTTGAGCTGACAGAGAGAGAGAGAGAGAGAGAGAGGGGGGGAGGGAGGGAGGGAGAGAGAGAGAGAGAGAGAGAGAGCGAGAGAGCAAGAGAGAGAGAGAGAGACAGCGCAAATAACGAGAGAATAAAATCTCGTTACAAAACATTAATTTAGAATTAAAAACATTGTTTGTAAGATTCATCAACTAATCTTAAAAATCAAACAGGTTTTGAAAATATTTTTCAAAAACTATTATTAAAAACATGTTTGTAACTTTAATACGATTTTGACTTGAATTTTATATAAATTTTTAAAAAAAGTTTTGCATATCATTTTAAAACAATCGCTAAATTAAAATTAATGAATCATTTCTTAAACTTTATAAATGTGTTTTAATTCTAATACAAGTTTTTAATAAAAATTAAATAACACAATTAATATAAATAAATAAATAAACAACCACTTAAGCAGGATAAATTTTATTATTATTAAAATAAATATACCATCACCCAAGCAGTGAATAACCATTAATACTAAGCGTAATTTGTTAAAAATAATAACCCAAGAAGCCAATAACCAAGCATAGCGTGATGCAAATAGTTATAAAAAAGGGATTACCACCCAGGTAGTCGATAACCGAGCAGGCATAGCAAGGCGTCTATTGTTAGAAATAAAAGGACAACCGACTAAGCACTCGATAGCCAAGTAAAAAAAGCGTATATTGTTATAAATAAGAGGCCTATCCCCCAAACGTTTAATAACTAAGGAGGATAGGCGTAAATTGTTAATAATAATAATAATAATAACAACCCGAATAACCCAAGAAGCCAAAAACCAAGGATGATTGTTATAAATAAAAAAGCTATATCCTTCACTTTATAACGAAGTAGGCGGGCCATATATTGTTTAAATAAAAACTTATAGCTCAAAAAGTCTATAACCAAAGAGCCAAGGCATATATTGTTTAATTGAATAGTCTAAACTCCAAGAACTCGATAACCAAAGGCAGGGTATAAGTTGTTAAAATAAAAACCTTTCACCCCAAAAGGTCAATAACCAAGAAGGCAGGGAAAATATTGTTTAAATAAAATGCCAACCACCTAAACACTCAAGAACCAAGAAAGCAAGGAATATATTGTTAATATTAAAAAGCCAACCACCTGAGCAGTCAGACCAAGGCTGCAGGGCATATATTATTATAAATAAAATGTCTAATCCTTAAACACTTGATAACCAAGGAGGCAGGACATATATTATTATAAATAAAAAGTCTTAACCCCGAAACAGTGTGCCCAGACAATGCGAAGAACTGGAGCCTGCGCAGTAAAGCGGTGCGCTGATTAGCCCTAGCAGACTGGCACGAAATCAAATGCGGGAGAGGCGGTTCCACAACCCGCAAACTGAAACTAAAAATATGTTAAAACCTAAGCGCTTAATAACCGAGCAAGGGGGGGCAGGGGCATATTGTTAATAACGAATAAATTAAAACCCAAGCGCTCAATAACCAAAAAGGCGGGAGCACATTTTTAATAACAAATAAATTAAGACTCAAGCGCTTAATAACCAAACAGTCAAGGTGCATTTTGTTAATAACAAATAATCTAAAACACAAAAACCAAAGAGGCAAGGCATATATTATTATAAATGAATAAACTAAAACACAAGAAATCGATAACCAAGACGGCGGAGGGCATATAATTATAAATAAATAAACTAAATCACAAGAACTCAATAACCAAGGAGGCAAGGCATATATTGCTATTAATAGATAAACTGAAACACAAGAAATCGATAATCAAGACAGCGGGGGGCATATAATTATGAATAAATCAACTAAAATACAAAAACCCGATTACCAAGGCAAGAAATATATTGTTAGTTACAAATAAACTTAAACACAAGCATTCGATAACCAAGGCGGTAGGGGGAAAATAATTATGAATGAATAACATAAAACCCAAGCGCTGAATAACCAAAAAGGCGAGGGAATATTTTTAATAACACAAAACTAAAAACCCAACCACTCAATTACTGAACAGTCAAGTTGCACTTTGTTAATAACATAAAAACTAAAACACAAAAATTTGAAAACCAAAGAGGCAAGGCATATATTGTTATTGATAAATAAACAAAAACATAAAAACTCGATAACCAAGGAGGCAGAAAGAAAAATTATTATAAATTAATAAACTAAAACACAAGCACATGATAACCAAGGTGGCAAGAAATATATTGTTAATAACAAATAAACTAAAACACAAAAACTCGATAACCAAGAAGACCGGGCTTCAATTGTTATAAAACGAAAGCTAAAAAGTCTAAAAAACGAAAAATTCAAGCAATCCATACCTAAGTTGCTAGGGCTTAATCTGTTCAAATAATTAACCTTAACCCCAAGAAACTCGATAACTAAGTGATCAAGATGTAAATTGTTCAAATAAAAAGCCTATACCCAAGAAACTCAGTAACTAAGTAGCCAGGGCATCAATTGTTTAAATAAAAAGCCTATACCCAAGAAACTCAATAACAAAGTAGCCTGGGCGTTAATTTTTTAAATAAAAAGCCTGTATCCTAGGAACTTACTTAGGATAAATTCTTTATATAAAAGTCTATACCCAAGAAACTTAATAACAAAGTAGCCTGGGCGTTAATTGTTTAAATAAAAAGCCTATAACCAAGAAACTCAGTAACTAAGCAGCCCGGGGCTTAAATGTTTAAATAAAAAGTCTATATCCAAGAAACTCAAAAACAAAGTAGCATGGACGTTATTTGTTTAAATAGGAAGCTAATACCCAAGAAACTTAATAACTAAGTAGCAAAGGCGTAAATTATTTAAATAATAAGCTGATACTTTAGTAGCTCGATAACTACGTAGCCAGGTCGTCAATTGTTTTATTTAAAAGATAAACACCCGAAATGTCAATAACTAAGTGGTCAGAGAGTTTATTACTTTAGTAGAAGCATGCTTGTAATTTTATCTTTTTATTCAAACAATTAATGCCCAGGCTACTAAGTTATTGAGTTTTTTGGGTATAGGCTTTTTATTTAAACAATTAAGGATGTTCCAAGCAAATGGAATAGCATCGGGGGAATAGCAAAATACATTGTGAGTATACCTATAGCTATGGGGAATAAGTTGACGTTACGGACTTACGGCAAGTTATTCCCACTTATTCCCCATAGCTATAGGTATACTCACAATGTATTTTGCTATTCCCCCGATGCTATTCCATTTGCTTGGAACGGCCTTTAAGCCCCAGGCTATTTAGTTATTGAGTTTCTTGGGGTATAGATTAATTGTTTATACAATTCACGCCCTAGTTATTTAGTTATCAAGTTTTTTGGATATGAGCTTTTCATTTAAACCATTAAGGTCGAAGCTATTTAGTTATCGAGTTTTTTGAGTATAGGCTTTTTATTTAAACAATTTACGCCCAGACTACTTTGTTATTGAGTTTTCAGGGTAAAGGCTATTTATTTGAACAATCAACGCCCAGGCGTCTCGGTTATTGAGTTTTTTAAGTATAGGCTTTTTATTTAAACAATCAACGCCCAGGCGTCTCGGTTATTGAGTTTTTTGGGTATAGGCTTTTTATTTTAATAATTAAGTTGACTTCGGCATTTTGTGCCGTATCATGAAAGGGGGCACCTTGGGGGCACATACTTTAAATGCTTATTCATGTTCATTTTTTTTATAATTGTATTCATTATATAAATATTTATATAAACAAGTAATCAACTGTGAAGAAATTGCAGCGAATTATGTGGCGCATGCGCATCTACGAGAGTTTCAACCATAGCTATTTTTAATTTTGATACTTTTACAGGATTATCTTTTAATTAAAGTGGTTAACACAAGATCTTTTTTAACAAATATATTTCTCATAATTTAAAGTAGTAAAATAATTTTTGTTTTTAATTTTTTCTAACCGTTTTAATGTATTAAGCTATCATATGAGAAATACAATAAGCTTCCATGTTGAATCGATGATTGTTTGTTAGCTGTTTTCTCCGACATTAAGTCATTCACCTCTGTGTTTCTTTTTGCAAATACATTAGGTAGCTTTTATTTACATAATCCCGAAGTTTCAGACTAATCTGTCAGTCGGTTTATAATCGCCGAACCCCTTTTAAGCCCCAGGCTACTTAGTTATTAAGTTTCTTGGGTATACGCTTTTTATTTAAACAATTAAGTCCCAGGCTACTTAGTTATTAAGTTTCTTGGGGTAAAGTTTAATTATTCATACAATTTACGCCCTGGCTACTTAGTTATCAAGTTTCTTGGGTATGAGCTTTTTATTTGAACAATTAACGTCGAAGCTACTTAGTTATTTAGTTTTTTGGGTATAAACTTTTTATTTAAACAATCAATGCCCAGGCTACTTTGTTATTGAGTTTCTTGGGTATAGGCTTTTTATTTAAACAATTATGCCCCAGGCTACTTACAAGGGGAGGTTCAGGTCTTTGGGTCCTGGATTTGGCTCAAACTTGGGGAAAAAGTTGCTTGTTATTTCAATAAAAAAAGTGTCAGAGGGTTT
>JAPYZE010004286.1:0-11352 GCA_030522805.1 Leptomastidea abnormis
AGTTAACGTTACGTTAGAAAAATAATCACCAGTGACTTTATAACTAAGTTATTAACTGTAGAATTAATAATAATTATTGATATTTAAAATAAGAAAAAATACCAAATAAAAACAAAAAAGAATTTGGGTATTTTCAACGTTTTACGACGGTCTTTTATTATAAACAAACAAAACTTCTAGGCAAAAATACAAAAAGAAATAAGGTATAAATGCCACGCGGCAACCTCTCGCGCGCACACGAAAATGAGAGAGATAAGAGATGTTGAGAGGTGCCGAAGCTCGTTGAATATACACGCTGAGTGGGATTTTCTGCTCAGCTACTCAAGCGAGACTGCTGCTCGCTGCCGCTGCTCCGAGCTGATTCGATTCGGCGTCACCGCCGCGCCGCTCTTAGTCCCCTTCTCCGGGCTAGACTTGCTGCTGCTGTAAGACATGTGTGAAAGCGCTATAGGTATAGTGGGGCGCATATATGCTTGTAATATTATGGTGATATTTTTCTATTACATTGATTTTGATGTGTTGTGACTTGTTGGATGCGCGCTAGCTTTTTATATATGCATACTTAATTTCAGATCCATATGTGCAAAACTTTATTTTTAATAAACAATTAAAGTTTGGAAGTTATACAAGTATATTTATATATAGGCGCGCGCTATAGGTATATAGTAGAGTTATCGACGTCTACTTTCTTCTTTCCATCCGTTCGGTTTCTATACGAATATGTCTATATATACGCGCGCAGTCAGAGCAGTAGCAGTAAGTTGGGGCGCGCGCTATAGATATAGTGTAGTGCTTTACAACGGTATTACGTCATACAGCAGTGATGACTTTTACTCGCTAGCAACTCATTACTTTTTAACTGTGAATAACATAATTAAAAAGTTCAGCAGATGGTGAAGAAATGGCTACCAAAAGGAGATAGAAAAGGAGGATTAACGACGCTGATCAAGCACAAGATAGAACTTATCGGTTACGTGTGGACTACCGAGATCTTAATCGATAAACAATCTGGGATGAATATCGAATTCCTAGTATGGATTCAATATTAGGTAGGTTACGTAGTTGTAAATTTACAAGTGTGATTTTGTGTGAAAGCTGTGTAGAAGGCCTTGTTATATCCCGAGTCAACGCGGCTTCAATGTAAAATTCTTATATATTGTACGCTTAAGTACACATACAATTCTACACATTCATACATTTACACAAAATAAATTCAATCCGAACAAAAGTCGTTGACCCTAAATTTACTTATCACATTTCTCAAAGTGACGAAAGGCTGACACAGCTTTTCGACACTCAATAAAGGCGTGGTGTCCTACTTCTCCCTCCGTTATACTACTCTATAAATCCTGCACTTCTTATTGGTCAAATTGACCCCTAACGCCCGAAGATGATTTTCCCTCTACGTGCGAATTCCAGCATAAAAACACTGCAGCCATCGCACTCTCGCCTTTTGTGCTCTGACTCCGATCGAGGAATAAACATAGTCTGCGTGTATCAAGTACTAAGTCTAAAAGGAAATAGTCACGTCTACATCTGAAGAAAAAGATGGACAACGGCGACTTCCACAAACCACCCAAGGATTTTTTCCGGACGAGGGACAATTGGAACGTCCTGAGAGTTCGGGCGTAAGTTGGAGCCAGCAGAACCAACAGCATCAACCAACGACCATACTGCGTGTCCAGCATCACCTTAGAAAAGTGAACAAGGACAACGTCCTGACCCATCGTACGAGGGACCATTGCTACCTTCCAAATCCATCTATCTTTGCTCCGGACAATATCCGGACAGGTATAAGTTTATATCCTATAATTACTAATAAATTATCACGACAAACACTCATTTAAACACTCACTCACACATACATAAAACGTCTATATTTATCGTAATTGTCGCAAAAATAAATTGATTGTAATAATTTTATATTTTTACTTAATAAATTTTCATTTTAATAAAAATACAAAATATAAAAATATAAAGTATACATAATTCGAAATTATATTCATTTCTTTCGAATTAAAACCTTCCCTAACATCTATTGTCACGCGACCACGGACAACAGACAGCTGCAGGTAAGATCAAGCAGCAGTATATCAATATGCATATAAAACATCCTCTGTGTCCTAAATACTGTCCTGCGGACATTTTGTCCATTGCACAAACAGCGGACAAGTCACACTGTCCGGTAGATCGGACAAACGGATAACTCTGTCCAACTTACATGCCGTCCCAATATATGCGTAGCTTATCCGCCTAATAATATCATAACTAAAAGTCGCGGGTAAAGTAAAGAGATCTCGGAACCAAACGTTAAATTCTTTAACTTAAAAATAAATCTTAACACACGACCTCCAAGATCACTTCGTAACAGCCTGGATCATTACGTGGGCATCGACGACCACTTTGGGAGTGTGCTAGTCCTTTAGAAAAATTTCGTTGCGCTCGTTGAATCAATGCTCTGGGTAAGGTGTTTCATAAGGCAAGATACCCGACAAAGAACGCGAGTGGACGCTCTTAAATAAATACATTCGCGTTAAGCTTGGGCTGTAACTAAATAATTCTTACAATTTTACCGGAATAAAGCAAGTGCTTTGATAAAAGAAAAGAAGCTCCAGCACCCGTCTTGGTTCAGATGGTCAACGAAGAAAAAAGCTTATTTTTCTTCTTTTTTTGTGGCTTGCTGTTATACTGCTGGCCACGACCTGGTTATAGAATAAGGAAGCGTTTAGCTCTGACCTAACATGGAGGACGCAAGTTAGCAGCGATAGTATGCGCTGTATGAAAAAAAATAACAAAAAACTATCATAAAATTATTATTTTAAAACCAAATTGAAATTTTACTTACTTAACTAAACTTTCAGTCCAAACGTGGTCTAAACATAATTCAGCTTTTGGCGTTTCCATTATTAAATATTCTGAATGCTGATTATATGATTTATTTTGTGGAAGATTGTTGTAATCCGTTATTACACTAGATTGAGGAAATGCTGTCTGATACGATCGCATATTATTTGTTAAATGACCTGCAGTTGTGCTGCTGGTTGTTAAAAATATCGGATTTGTTGGCGACTGACAGCGTGATATTGTAGCCATTGGACTGTGAGATCTTGAAAAATATTGTGAAGATATAGAAAGATTAGTAGAGCAGGTATTTGAATATGATGTAACTCTTGAACGTAAGGGACTAATCGATGGACCTGAAAATTTAAAAATTTAAGAAAAATTAACCATAAAATTAAAATTTTATGCAAGAAATCATAAAATTTTTTTAGATTTTGAAATTAAAATTTCCAATATATTCATTACGGAGGTTTTTGTAACTTTTGAAGAATGTCTCTTATACAGCATTATAAAAGTGTTGAAAAAACAATTATCATTTTACTTATTTTTCATAATAGCCCTAAAGTTTTTTTTCGCTGTTTAAGCTTGTGACTATTACAGCTAGGACCTCTTACCACCTATGTGTGAGGATTATGCCCGGGGAATATACATTAGCTTTGTGTTAAGAATTTGCATTGATACAATAGCGTTGTGATTTCGGGTGGGGGGGGGGTGAGAAGGGAAGCCACTCCGCATTTGCCCAGGATATGACCTGTAGGCCGGGGAAAACTCAGAGGGAGAAAACCCGATTTGGAATGACCGGTGTACTGCCTGAGTTCTAACTGGACACCCACGTCACATTACGTAGACCCGGACGCCTAGCCCGAATTCCTGCATACCTATCGCTCACGTTCTTATGGCAGAAAAAACCAACTAACTGATCTCCAAAGCCACAAAGGCAAGATTGGGCCGGAGATCACCCATCCAGTAACCAATCCCGTAAAATGCTGCTAAGCTTTGTTGAGCGGCGGAGCTGCGTAATTGCCACCACCAACGTGTTGGTTCAATAGACCTAAAGTTAAGGAAAACAAAAATTTTTTGAAGATTTTTTTATTGTTTGAAAGTTTTAAAATCAATAGTTTTTTAAAACGTTGACAAATCGCACAACTCTTTCTCAATTTTCAACAGATTTTGATGATTCAGAGCTTATTCTTTTCCTCAAACAAAATAATAAAGGATTACCAAAAAACTTTATATGAAAACTAGCAGGTTATTTATAAAATTGCAATTGTTTATACAAAAGTGAAAAATATATATAAAAAATTGTAATTTGACTCAACCCGTTAGATTTTTCTTAAAAAGTTTTTTGGTAATCTCCTACTATTTTAACTATCGATTTCTGACGTTTTAGAGAATGAAAAATTAAAAAAAATGTTTTCCTTTACTTGAGGCCTATTATGAAAAACAATCAAAATGATGATTATGGTTTTTTAACACTAGAATATAAAAGACTGTTAAAAGTAAAAAAACCGCTGCTAAGTGCATTAACAGAATGCTTTCTCAAAGAATTTCGAAAAACAAAATTAATTATATTTAAAATCTGAACATTTTGTTTCTTTAAAAAAAATCTTTAATCAATATGATTAATTAAAATATTTAATATTTTTCACTTGTTTCCAAAAGCACTTAAATAAGGTACTTTTTAATCTAAAACATCCTTAATAAGATCCAATCAATGAAATTCATTAATTTAAATACGATATTAGTAAAAAGCGATTCAGAAAACTATGAAAACAATATGTAGTTCCAAAAATAGAAATTTTTTTAAAAACACTTAAATAAGGTCTTTTTCATCGAAAACATCCTTTATAAGATCCAGTCAGTTAACGAAATTAATTAATTTTAATATAATATCTGTAAAGAATAACCCAGAAAACCATGATAACGATATCAAACTCAAAACATCAAAATTTGCAAAAAAAAGCACTTAAATAAGGGTCTTTTACAACCTTTATAAATATAAATCAATACTAAAGTATAAATGACATAATAATTATCCAATAAACACAAAATAAACTCTAAAACTTCTACATTTAATCTTAATATTAGAAAATTAATTTTTTTGCCGTAAAAACATACATTTTTCATGAAAAAACATCCTCAATAAGGTCCGATCATTCCTAAAATTTAATCAGCCCTTAAGTAAAATATAACCAATATGTATGCAAAATTTGAAGTCGATATTTTTATTTCTTCGAAAGTTATCGCGTCACGAAAAATCGTCACACACACACACACACGCACACGCACACACAGACTTTTTCTAAAAATGCGTTTTTCGAGTTTAGGAACCTTCAAAACGTCAAGAAAACAAAAAAAAAAACTAAATCAAAAATTTTCACCGTTACAAAGCTTTCTCTTTGAGAAAGGAAAAATAAACAAGATAATTTTTACAATTTTTTCGAATTTTAATCGCAAATTATTAAATGGCTTATTTTCAGAAAATATATATTTTATTTTAATTTATTATCAGGCACGACGGACTTTTTCACTTAATTTGAAGAGTACATTAGACAATACATTATATAAATAGTTATAGTTCATTTACCGCCAGATTACAAATCTAAAAAAAACAAAACTAAAACTCCTCAATCCAGCAATGGCCTTATCGGTCAACACTTGCTATCAGACTCGAGCCTGCAGGTTATAAGACCCATGGTTTACCGTCTGCTCCACGTACAACCAAGAATTTATCTTGATCTGTTGAAACTTAAAAAATTATATTTATGTCATGAAAATATTGTTTTGCAATTTCGTGCGCAAAATTCACTTTTGCGCACGTTTAGCGGTGCGCAAAAAGGTACTTTCCCGCACGTTTTTCTTTCGCGCACGGTTTAGCGTTGTTTTTTTTTTTATTTTTTTTATTTCTACACTTGATTTTACATTATTAGTGGCGAATTTACGTATTTGTGAAAATATATATTTTGGACGCACAATCTCAATTACTTACAGCCTATCTAAATTAATTATAGAATTCAAGCCACTTCACCTCCTAGTTTTATTTCACACCAGTGGTGAAGGTATCCAGTTTCTTGCCTAGCTGAAACAAAAAGGCCCGTGAGTCAAAAAGCAGCAGAAAACAACAAGGGAGAAAGAGAGAGGTAAGGAGAGAATATATGTGCACGTGGGATCACTAAAATAGAAGAGTGAAACAGCGTGTCTCTCGTGTACGTGTAAGTAAGATAGCATACTATATGCTATTTTCATAATATTCAAGTAGAAGCACTTAAGAGGCGTGTACACGTGTGAGTAATTGGTTATTGGGATAGTGGTGTATTATATCGATACTTGATTTGATAAATTGATACACGGCTATTGATTTATCGTATATATGTAATATTTGGATTGTATGTATGGGTACGAGAGAAGAGGAATTAGCCCTTTGGACCACCATTTAAATCACGTTGTGGTTTCTCGGAAGTCTTGGGATTAGCTACCATTACGCCTTAGCCGTCTGGTATCTGCGTCCGTATGGTAATCGGAGGTAACGAGTTGGCTGCGGTGTAAGAACTTAGCTTTCTTGTTCTAGCCCTTGTCTAGTTCAGATCATTCTAAAAATTTTTTTTTAAGTAAGAGCAGCGGTATTTGAACATTAATAAGTAGTAGTTTCATTCAGAGATAGCTCGTGTCAAACCTCTTAAAGCTGATACAAGAGTGCAGGGCATAACAGGAGCAATTTTTTCAAGTTAATTAGTGAATAACAAATATTGATTACGTAATCGTGTAATCGCCACTGAATTGATATAGGAGATTTCTAGTTTAAGATTTTGTGGCTTTGTTGGCCCTAAACTTTAATTAATTTTTGTGACGTTAGGTCGTAAAAGGAAATAATCCTATTGAACATTCAAGTTGGGTGAATATAATGAGCATAAATAAAAGTTTTCGAAGGCATTGGGATGGAGATACTTATTGAATTGCCCATGTCCAGGGAGGAAGTGGGTGAGGTAGTAATTTACTTTACTGTAGTTACTCTCTACCCACGGGCGCAGCCGTGATATGAGTCGGTGCGTCCACTGACCTAGACCGGCTTTTTTGCCAATAACGTCACTGGAATGCTCCGAGCAATGACCGCCACTGCTATGCTTGAGACCGTGCGATATGCACTCGCGATCCTCAAAGCCCCAATCTTTTGTACCAAGGTGGGTCGTTTTAAACCCACTTCTTATCCATCGAGTCTCTCCAGACCTCTGCCTCATAGAGCAGAATTGAATTGGTGACCGACATGAGTAGCCTTCTCTTCTTTCCACTTGGCCCTTAGCATCAATCGCGACAAGGATGCGGAAACCCCTGTAGTTTTTTCTGCTGCCCTACAAATATGCTCTATAAAACTAAGTATAGAGTCTACCCATACTCCTAAGTACCTAACAAAAGGACTTGCTGCAATTACCGCACCACCAACGTTCACGCGAAAGTTACCCCCGAACCATCGTTATCGGGTGATGACGACCATTTCCGTTTTATGGGCCGCGAGCTCAAAGCCGTGTTTCCTTAGCCATTCGGCCACTCTCATGACCACCCATTCAATCCTACGTGCGGCTTTTCTACGAGATTTCACCATTACGATCATCGCGACATCGTCTGCGAAGCCGATCAGGTGGATCCCCGGGGGCATTTCTAGACTCAAGATACCGTACATGAGGTTCCAGACATCCGGGACAATTGCCGATCCCTGAGCCACTCCCAAGGTCAGAAGTTTTTTGCGCCCTCCTTCGGTAGTATCGTATCGTAGCACACGTTCTTGGAGATAACTGTCCAAGACCCTTCTTAGATAGCTCGGTACAATTTTAACTGCGCAATGCTTCCCACACGTCGACCCAACTTGCCGAATTGAAGGCATTTTTGACGTCGAGAGTGACAAGGATACAGGCACAGTGGTGTATTTCTGATGCCCGTTTAGCGGTCTCCAAAACCTCGGCCACGGCCATGTGTATCAACCGACCCACCCTGAAGCCATACTGGTTATCGGCCAAGCTCGTGGAATCACGAATACGAATTCGGAGCATTTTCTCCATTATTTTCCTCGCGTTGTCTAACATGCAGAGTGAACAAAATGACGACGGGGTGACAGGGGGCCCTTTGCCCTTGTCCAACAATACCAGACGCTGGATCTTCCAATGCCTACTGAACAGTCCAACGCGCAAGCACTTGTTAAACATGTCCAGCAGGACGTGTGGTGTCTCTACAGCCAAGATCTTGACGACTTCATTAGGGACTCCATTCGGACCCGGGGCCTTTCGTACCAGAAGGTTCGATACAATCACCCTTAGTTCAAACCTCGTGAATAAGGTAATTTCTTTTACTGCAATCTCATCGCGCCCTTCACCGGATGGTCCGAGAAGAGAGACGCGACAATTTCCGTCGTAAAGAACGGTTCCATCAGACATTCCGGTCCCATTCTCCACAATTTTTTTCATGGCTATCCGGTAGCCAAGACCCCAGGTATCTCTGTCGATATCAGTAATGAGCTCGGACTAGCAACGCGCTTTGCTCTCCTTGATCGTCCTCACCAGCTTTTTTGGCTGCCTTGTAATCGGCCACCATGTCTCCCCTGCGCCGAAGATGCTGAGATCTTCGGCGGAGATGGTGAAGTTCTTTTCTTAGTTTCGCGATTTCACCTGTCCACCAGTAGCTAAGTCGCCGATTCGGCCGGAGCTTTCTTCGAGGCATACATGCGTCGCACTGTACCTTAATCTGGACCATGGTATTCTCCACTAAAGACCCAACCTTCTCCCGACTTGCAATTCGAGATAAGTCGATGGAAAAGGGAGCTGCAGTAGCTATGATGTCCCGCAACGAGTCTCGACTGAGCTTCGTCACGTACCATCCCGCCACGGGCCTACCTGCAGTCCTCTGTCGCGGAACACCGCGTTCACTATTTATCTCAAAGACAATAATTTGATGGTCGCTTGCCGTGTAGTCCTCAAAAATCTTCCAGCCGGACACTCGTGCTGCCAAAAGTGACGACGCAAGTATCACATCGACGATTGAACCCCTGATCCCCTTTCACATAAATGTCGTTTTGTCTCCCTCGTTCAACACGGTAAGATCAAGCTGCGAGGCCATCTCTAATACGGCCTGACTTTTGGAGTTGGTTTTTGCCTCGCCCCAAGTGGTGGCCTTGGAGTTGAGATCGCTAGCTATAATGGCATCGTCGCTATTCTTCACGAACACCCGAGCAGCATCTTTCAGTCCGACGAGCCGTTCATGAAAGATGGCTATAGGTATGTTTGGTGAGAGATAACAACTTAATAAACCATGTGGCCCTTCCTGATCCACACGAAGCCGTGCCCGGCCCCATTGTCTGAGACAGGGAGAAGGTCTTTGTTGAAGATCACGATAACCGCACTTCCCGTCTTATCGCTGAATCAGTTCTTAGCCGACAAAGTATGGTGCTGCTCGTATAAAATAAGCAGATCCACCTTCTGTTTATAAGCGAAGTGGCCCAGCAACTCTTGCGCAAGTGGACTACGATGTAAGTTTCCTTGCTGAATTAGCCGCCCCTGAAGCAGAAGCAAGTAAGCGGTTGGTCGCAGAGTCTAGGCAGAAGCGGCCCCTAGACTCTTTATCAACTCAGCAGCAGATGAATCAAAAATTGAAGAGAAAACGGAAGAACAAAGAAGATAATAAAGCGAACCAGGTCAGGAAACCACCTGAGCCACAGATCGCTGCACAGCAGAAGCCACCAGCCGGGAACAAGCGGGCGCCTCTCGACAGAAGAAAGGGCCGAAAAGCCCCAGTACCCACCCTGCTCGTCGATGTCGCGGAGGGGCAATCGTATGCCAACATCCTAGGGAGACTTCGTCAGAAGATCAAATCGGATAAAGGTGGCACGAAGGTCCTGTGCACGCAACAAACGGGGAAGGAAGGCGTCTTGCTTGAGCTTAACAAGGAGGCAGATGCTAGCACGTTCGCAGCGGTAATAAACACCGCGGTACAAAGTGTGGGAGAGGTTCGAGTCTTTGGTCAAAGGGTTAACCTGGACATCGTGGACCTTGACTCTGAGACCACCCAGCAAGAAGTCATTGCGGTACTTGGCAGCCAGCCAAGACGTCGTGCGGTTTGGGCCCAATAAAAATAAGCAGCAGACAGCCGTTGTCAAACTAGAAACCGAAGATGCCAGGAAGCTGAAGGCCATGGGACATATCCGTGTCGGCTTTCTCACCTGCCGAATCAGAGATAGTGTGATGGTGAAGAGGTGCCACCGGTGCTTTGACTATGGCCACGTACAGAGAGATTGTAAAGGTCAAGATAGATCCTCGCTGTGCTTTAGGTGCGGCGGAGATGACTACAAGTTGAAGGAGTGTTAATACAACCTACGATACTTCCTTTGCCAACTGGTCGAAGCAGGTGATTGGCCGAGACACGCGACCCAACCGGAAGCAGAGTGGGCTAAACAGTTCCAGGTTGGGTCAAAAACTTCTTGCAAGGTTTGCGGTTTTTAGCTGGTGAGAGCCTAGCATAATCGTTAGATGCGGACTCCTGACAATATCTGAAAGTGACACAATTGTGGAGTGGCACTTAGCAGTCTGCAGTAAGCCAGCAGATTGGATAGATTATCCGCTTTTCTCTCATAAAAGAAAAAAATAATAATAACTTTTTTTTTTATTTTCATGATGGAGGAAAAAATGCTCTATGCACTGATGCTGGGGATACTTAGCATACTGTCTTGGACTCCGGATACCAACTAAATACCCCATGTAGCTCGTGAAATAAAATGCTACTTCAGTATCTCGCCTATAAAGGCATTGGCTTCCAAGTAGCGTCAATTTTAAGGCACACAGATGCGTGCCTTACATCTTATAATAGAGCAACAGCCCAGTATTCCTATTTGCAGACGAGTAGAAGTCCTAGGCCTTGGTTCTACTCGCTGACTGCTCGTCTTTGTAGCGCGTGACCTGCAGGTAAGCAGGACGCAAGCAGATTCATCCGTTTTCTTTCAAGCGCTCGCCTAAGGGCCGAATACGCCTAATAACCTGCTACATGCTTGGCCCCCTCGGCTTCAGCCGGCTGGCATAGGAAGCATTGGGGTTCATTCAGACTCTGCTTGAGCTTATGATCGACTTTCTTTGCCGCACATAAAGCACAGCGCGGTCCTATCTGCTGACTTATATTCTCTCTTAATAGGGTCATACTCAAGGCACCGGTGGAACCTTTTGACAATTACTCGGTCCCTATAATGTGTTAGTATATAAGGCCGACACGAATGTATCGCATGGCCTTTCACTTGCCAGCATCTTCGCTTGTCAAGGCATTGTAATAAGAAGATCGTCGCGCATCAACACGCTTCGATCGATACAGAATTAATACACAATGAAATTCTTTGGACCATTGTCAAGTGCATCGATTTTTATTGTTCTTAATATTAAATGTTTATTGCTTTCTCAAAGAGAAAGCTTTGTAACGGTGAAAATTTTCGATTTGGTTTTTTTGGTTTTCTTGACGTTTTGAAGGTTCCTGAACTCGAAAAACGCA